>OZ005744.1:51748528-51768528 GCA_963930735.1 Dioctria linearis
TAATTTTGATTTTTCTTTATATTTTTGCACTTCATTCATATTTATGGTATGCCAGTTAATTCTGGCGCCATTCGCTATCTTTTTCAATTTCTCTTTGATTGTTCCTGTTGCAGATATGGCTCTTGCAACGGGATCATCCAGATTA
The DNA here is from genome assembly GCA_963930735.1 of Dioctria linearis. NCBI lineage: Eukaryota > Metazoa > Arthropoda > Insecta > Diptera > Asilidae > Dioctria > Dioctria linearis. The sequence continues at coordinate 51,748,674 of OZ005744.1, forward strand.
ATAAATTTTAGGCCTGCTTTGAGGGCACAGCTTGGGATCACGATTTCTAGCTTGGGAAATCCGAGTCCCCCATTCTTTTTTGCGCAATAAATAAGACCGTTTGCAGTTGAGCTCGGTAGGTGTAGTATGGATTTTACTACCCCGCGTAGTTCCATGTCCATCTCTCTAATAATATTGAGAGAAGGCATGGCAAGTATAAGACCGTACATAAAGTGCGTTAATATATACGTTGATAGGAGATCCAACTTTTGGTGCGGCTTAAGTCACGCTCTTTTTACATGCTGGCAGGATGTGTATAGGGCATCCTTCATGCCAGCTAGATCTATACCGCCCCAGGGTGAGATCTTGACGCCTAGGTATGCGAAGCTAGATTCCTCGCTAATATATGGGATTTTATCCCCATTGGTCATGTGCAGATTAGGGTCTACAATGAACCATGAATCATGAGATTTTTTTATTTCGCAGCTTGCACTTTTATTTGCACTCATTGACATACCATTATTTCCGAGGAATTTCTCGGTATGACTAATCAACCGCGTCATTGTCTCACTGTTATCAGCGATCAACACAATGTCGTCCGCAAATGCTAGGGAAGACACTGCCTGATCATCGTTTATTCTGAATCCCTTCATTTCTTCCAGTTCTAACAGAAGTGGTTCAAAAACCACGTTAAATAAGAAGGGAGATAGTGGGTCTCCTTGTTTGATTCCCCGGTCCAGGTTAATTCCCAGGGTTTCATTGCCTATGGTTATCTTAGTTTTAACATCTACGTATGAGTCAGTGATAACCCTGACTACTGGTAGTGGGATTCCTTTTCTTATGAGAGCCCATCTGATTGCCTCATGCGGTACCGTGTCGAATGCCTTGGCAATATCGATCTGTGTCACTACCGCACCCTTTTTAATCTTGGCCAGCTTTATAACTTCATCCAAAATTATAATGTTGTTTATACATCCAGACTCTCTTACAAAGCCCTTCTGTCTAGATGTTATTGCAGTATCTGCTGAGGAGTGACCCGATAGTAATCGGCCTATTATTCTCCGCACGGGAGGTATCTTTGACTTCTTTTGGCACTAGCGTAGTTCTGTTCTCTCTCCACCTAGTTGGCTGAGTTTCCATAACTAGGCAGAGATTGAACAGATACTTCAATACCATTATTGTCGCTGTCCCGTTAAGGCAGCACTTTTTTATGCCATCAGTGCCTGCCGCAACATTTTTCTTTATACGGTTTAGTCTTCTCTTGACTTCCTCAATGCTGAACGGCTTCAATAGAATCTCAGCATCAATTGTGTCATTTGGTTCGTTGCCACTTGTAATGTTAGTGGGAGCCTTATTCCACAGACTACCATAGTAGTCCCTGATACTTTCCGGTGTGGGCCGACTATTTCCCGATAAGGTACTAAGGTCGGTACCCTCACGGATGTATTTTGCCAGTGAGACCCTATCATTATTGTATAGATCTTGAGTTAGGGCATATAAGAACTGCCTTCTTGATCTTCTTGATCCAGTGTCACTTCCGCGCCCATTGGGTCGAGGACCATTCCTCGGGTTATTAGGCCGCCTTCTTCTACTTTGATTGTTTTGGCCTGTGTTTAAAAATTCTAGTACCCTTTCGTAAATACTGTCCAGTACTTGGACGTCTTGTTTTGAGCTGGTTGCAGCTATAATGGTATCGTTAATTGTTTGAATTAACGACGCCGCCGCCTCCGCCCGTCTACCATTTATTACATCTGAGGTATAATTTGCACTATCTCTGGCCAATTGCTCCCTCCAACTCTCTGCCATCCATATATGGTCAGGTATTGGGGTTGAGACCGCCACTATCTCACCCTCAATTTCCACATTCTCCTGTTCGGTTTCAACTGCGTTAACATGATCAGCAAGGAATCGCATACGCTTTTCCTTGTACACTTTTTCAGCCCTCTTGTCCCTCAGCTGCTTATTTGTTTTACTGGGGATTAATTCGCTCATTTTCTTGGCAATTCTGGGATCAATTCAATTCAATGCAATTCCAATTCAAGCATGTAATTTATTAGGTCTTCACCGAATGTTGACGGCCTTTCTACCCTATTTTGGTCGCTATTAGCCTCCTCAGCACGAGCCGCATTGCGCACCCCAGGATGTGCATGTCGTTCATGCTGAGAGAGTCCAATGCGCTTGTTATACCCTTTGCCACATATTGCACACGTATGAGCCATTGTGTTGTCCGCAGGCGGACCTTTGCACCATGGCATGTGGCATGATAGTCCATGCTTTTTCGTAAATCCTTTTCCACATTGACCACATTTATATGTGATCATATGGCCACCATGATACTCATTCACATGGTCTATTTCATTTTTTAAATTAATGAATATAAAATTTCCGGCATTTAGCTGAGTGCATAGTGAGCAGTTTCTGCCTTCTATGAATGGCATTATAATTGTATACATTAGTATATCATTTTGGGAAGCGGCTGGGACCACACCGCTTCCTATTAAATTTCTCTGTATTCTTGCATTATCCGTGGACATAGCCAGTCCATCATCATTGATTCCCTCATTATTCCCGGGAAAGTCGGAATCATGACTTTCCCTTGATCCGAGGCTTGGGTTTATTCGATTTGTAGCAATCTATTACCATCTGTGGGCAGCTAACCCAGCAGATGGTTTCCCTCTCATGGCAGCATTTGTTAGGTCTGATTCCGCCTAGTGTAACTAGACTGCTGCCGTGCTCAGCACCCCAGAGAAGAGAAGTATTCTCTGGGTAAATCAGACCTTTTCGCAATACAAACAGATGTTATGTTTGCATTGACACCACAAGGATTGTCACTAGGACGTTACCCTGAGGTGATTAATTTTTGCGGACGTAGCCTCGTTGGTGCTTAAGCATAGCCTAAGCCTTCCAGCGGTACCACGAGGAGGTGAGGTGTCCGAGAGCACTTGAGAGGCTGTATATTGCGCATCAGTGCTCCAGACAACTGGCATCCGCATGGATACCCACATCACACACTTCAGTGTGGTACATGTCTCAGCAATATGAATACTGATATACCTATCGTCGCACCCGGGCTGTCATCGGGAAGGTATTTGTTAGTAGTGGAAAGAAAGTGTTAAACACATAATGAGTAAAGACGAACACAAAAAGGAACGACTATGGCAAAGGAGACGACGATGGTCCGACAATATGGCAGCTGCCAGAGTCATCCACCGCACCAAGCCCTTTAGTAAGTTGAGCATAACATGCTTATTCGAAGTTGCCTAAGCAACCATGCCCAGCTTACACACTTCAGTGTGGTATATAGCCCAGCAGTATGACTACTGTTATACCTATCGTCGCACCCGGGCTGTCATCGGGAAGGTATTTATATTAGTAGTGGAGTACGAAGAAAAGTTACACATATATTAAGGTAAAGGATGAACACAAACAGGAACGACTATAGCAAAGGTAACGTCGATGGTCCGACAGTATGGTATTTGCCAGAGCCATCTACCGTACCAAGCCCTTCAATGAGTAGTGCATACCATGCATATTCCGAGTTACCTAAGCAACTATGACCCGAACACCCAGTGAGGTTTCATATAAGTCCCCATCACCAGGTGTCCCAGGTTACGCCATCACAGTGGCGTTTTCTCAGTGTATACATGATATTCAGATGAACTCAAAGAGGCATCTCATGATAATCACACTTAACGTCACTATAAATGACGAATCTTTTGGTTACCTGCGCCGCTTTTATAAAGACAGCACATCGGGCATCTTTGGGCCACACCATGTTGGCGGCGCTTTTACCGTGGATGCATCTCAAACTGACATTCTAAAAGGACATCTTATGTATGTCTCACATCACGTCACTAATATGACGTACCTGTCTGATGCTTAGATGGCTACGTCTCTAAAAAAGACGATGCTATTGGCTACCCCGAGGGACGTTTCATTAGTGGATACATGTTTATTCTGATGTTGAAGAGACCATCTCCATGATCGTCGCACTATACGCCCTCTTAAGAGAGTCATAGTTACTCCCGCCGTTAACCCGCGCTTACTTGAATTTCTTCACTTTGACATTCAGAGCACTGGGCAGAAATCTCATTGTGTCAACACCCGTTAGGGCCATCACAATGCTTTGTTTTAATTAGACAGTCGGATTCCCCAAGTCCGTGCCAGTTCTGAATTGATTGTTAATTGATAGCCGTTATAAATTTATAATAAAAATAATTCCTTTAAAAAAATCATTTATAAATTATAAATTATTAGCAAGAAAGTTCCACAATTGGTTACGTAAACTTCTATCCGGGGAACAGATAAACACAATCTTTAGAGAAAAAAAATTGTATAAATCCTAATTTACCCAGAACGAGTACATAGACCATAATATTGTTTCCCAATCAAGCCCGACTATCTCAATCTTCAGAGCCAATCCTTATCCCGAAGTTACGGATCTAATTTGCCGACTTCCCTTACCTACATTATTCTATCGACTAGAGACTCTTCACCTTGGAGACCAGCTGCGGATATCGGTACGGCCTGTTAAGAAGTTTGCGTGACCCCACCATAAATTTTCAAGGTCCGAGGAGAAAATATCGACACAGCAGTAAATGCCATGCTCTTCTAGTCCATCTACCATATCTCTCTTCGAAAGACTTCCATGGTAGTACGACTATGAAACAGAAAAGAAAACTCTTTCGATATTTCTCGACGGCTTCTTTATGGTTGTTTCTATTACCAGGATGAGCATAAAAGCCAATTTTTAATAACAAACGTATACTCAACAGGTTACGGAATTGGAACCGTATTCCCTTTCGTTCAAAAATATTTAAGTATATCATATATTGCATATTGCATATTTGTAACTTAAAAAATTTTTCGACTTTCGCCTAGAACTTAGGACCGACTAACTCGTGATCAACCACTGTTCACACGAAACCCTTCTCCACTTCACTCCTCCAAGGTCTCATTCGATTATTTGCTACTACCACCAAGATCTGTACCAATGGCGGCTCCATGCAGGTTTACACCAAACACTTCTACGCACACCATTGTACCCTCCTACTCACTAAAACTTCAAAATTTATAAATTATATAATTTATAAATCATATATTTCAGCGGTAATGTATAGGCATACAACTTGAGCGCCATCCATTTTAAGGGCTAGTTGCTTCGGCAGGTGAGTTGTTACACACTCCTTAGCGGATTACGACTTCCATGTCCACCGTCCTGCTGTTTTAAGCAACCAACGCCTTTCATGGTATCAGTATGAGTTGTTAATTTTGGCGCCTTAACATTACGTTTGGTTCATCCCACAGCGCCAGTTCTGCTTACCAAAAGTGGCCCACTGGGCACAATATATCATAACCTCAACCTTCATATCAAGAAAGGTGAGGTTCTTACCCATTTAAAGTTTGAGAATAGGTTAAGGTCGTTTCGGCCCTAATGCCTCTAATCATTCGCTTTACCAGATAAGATTATTTTAAATAATATTTAAATGCACCAGCTATCCTGAGGGAAACTTCGGAAGGAACCAGCTACTAGATGATTCGATAGGTCTATCGCCCCTATACCCAATTCTGACAATCGATTTGCACGTCAGAACTGCTTCGGTCCTCCATCAGGGTTTCCCCTGACTTCAACCTGATCAGGTATAGTTCATCATCTTTCTGGTGACAACATATATGCTCAAGGTACGCTCTAGTTAGAGGCATATATAATATATTCTTTAAAAAAAAAATGCATAACTGTATAGAACGCCCCGGGATGGAATATATAATATTAATAATATATATATGATCCCATTAAATTAAACAGTTAAGTTAATTACGCCTTTAGGTTTTATATACCCAATGACTTGCACACATGTTAGACTCCTTGGTCCGTGTTTCAAGACGGGTCCCGAAGGTATCCTAAATCTATAGCATTGTTAATCATATTAACGCATATAATAAAAAAAATTAAAAAAATTAATTTAATTATTATAACACATATATAATGTATGTGTAAGCGCTATATATAATAAAAATCTGTCAATAATTTATCTGTAATCATATATGCATTTTATGTTAATTATCAAAAAATAATTTTTTTATATAATAAAACATAAACTTTGCAAAACTGATACTTCTGATAAATTTTTCTATTATCGATCATATTAACAGATTACAATGTCCTTATATGAAAAAATTGCACATTATTATTACATTAAAAAAAAAATTAATGTATTATTAACAATGAATTTTTCATATTAGATATTCAGGTTCATCGGGCTTAACCTCTAAGCAGTTTCACGTACTATTTAACTCTCTATTCAGAGTTCTTTTCAACTTTCCCTCACGGTACTTGTTTGCTATCGGTCTCATGGTTATATTTAGTTTTAGATGGAGTTTACCACCCAATTTGAGCTGCACTATCAAGCAACACGACTCTTAAGAAATATCTTCTAGTAATCATTAACGTCACTACGGGCTGGCACCCTCTATGGGTAAATGGCCTCATTTAAGAAGAACTTTGACTGCTAATTTATCATACTAGATTATAGATATTCCATACACTGCATCTTATATTTGTTAAAATAACAAAATAACTCAGTGCTGAACTAAATTTCTTTTCGCTCGCCGCTACTAAGAAAATCCTAGTTAGTTTCTTTTTCTTCCCTCATTAATATGCTTAAATTCAGGGAGTAATCTCATATGAGTTGAGGTTGTTTAATATTATTTCTTTTCTATACTTTGTAATAATAATTTTTATGCTTTAATATAATCCAAATTGCTGTTCACAGTATATAAAATTTTATACTTGATGTGCAAAGTAGATAAAAGCACATTATTATTATTTCTTATAATTAATATTATAAAAAATATCAAAAGATATCTTTTAATAATACAACATGTGCTTAAAAAGACATTAAAAATATCTTTAAGCAACTTTATTAAGAAAGTCTTACAACCCTCAACCATATGTAGTCCATGCAGCACTATAAAAACAAATTTTAAAGTACGTATAGCATGGACTGCAATATGCGTTCAAAATGTCGATGTTCATGTGTCCTGCAGTTCACACGATGACGCACAGTTTGCTGCGTTCTTCATCGACCCATGAGCCAAGTGATCCTCCGCTTAGAGTATATTTTAATTTTTTTATTTATATAATTTTATGTCAAAAAAAATTTTTTTTGTTGTTTTGGTTAAACTTTATAAACTGTACTATTACCAATGTAAGTAATATAGCTTATTTCTATAAAGTGTTCTATTACCAATGCAAGTAATATAGTTTATTTTATAAGTTTATAAATATATATATAAATAGAAACATTTATATTGTTGATGAATGTCTAAATTTCTCTTAAGAGAAACTCATTTACTGTGTGTAAATAAACCGTAATTTTACAATGTAAGTAAAATAGTTTACCTTCCGCTACTAATAAATTCTAATATTACCAATGTATGTAATATATTGTTTATCTTCTTTTAACAAATTGTAATATTACCAATGTATGTAATATAATTTATTTTCTTAAGTACAACAATCATATGTTTATATGTATATATATATATAACATTTTATTTGATAGTCTTTGTCGTTGTAAATATGATGTTTTTAAGCTTTACTTTTTATAGTCAATCTCGTTGTAAATATTTTGTTTTCTATTTATAAGATTTATTTAACAAGCAACCAATTGCTAGTTTTTCCTTTTCTAGTCATTCTCGTTGTAAATATGCTGTTATTATAACAAACATATTCAATGACTTAGTTTATAAAATCATTAATTAAGCAAGCAACCTATGCAAGCTTTTCCTTTTATAGTCATTCTCGTTGTAAATATGCTGTTATTATAACAAACGTATTCAATGACTTAAGTTTATAAAATCATTAATTAAGCAAGCAACCTATGCAAGCTTTTCCTTAACTAGAGTCATTCTCGTTGTAAATATGCTGTTACTATAACAAACATATTCAATGACTTCCATTATTTATAATATCTTTAGCAAGAGCACATTTAATAACTACCTGCGAGCAAATTTGCACACTTGTTATTTTCGTTGAAAACATCTCGTTGCTGTATAACAAATATATTCAATGACATATAATATTTTGCACAGAGACAATATTCAATAACTATAAGCTTGTTATTCTCGTTGTAAAGTCGTCCTTTCTTTAACAAACATATTCAATGACATATCTATATGCTATCCGCCACAAAATAGCATCCTCTCTACTTCATCCTTTTGACGGATCAACAATATTTCCATTTCCGTGATCATCTCACGAATATATTCTGCATATTACTTATAAAGGATTACAAGCAATATATTCAGGATAGAATATATCATCATCAGATCAACTCTACATTCCAAAAACAATTAAAGTCGTCTATATTCCACATATTACCATAAAAAGCAATATATCAGAATAGAATATACCAACATGAATCCTTGGAAGAGTGGAGAAATATATAATCGATGTTATAACATTAATGATCCTTCCGCAGGTTCACCTACGGAAACCTTGTTACGACTTTTACTTCCTCTAAATACTCAAATTTGGTCAACTTCCGCGGAAAGCAACCGTAACACCCATAAAGGCGTCACAGCGATCACGTCCGGAGACCTCATTAAAAAATTCAATCGGTAGTAGCGACGGGCGGTGTGTACAAAGGGCAGGGACCTAATCAATATGAATTTATGATTCACACTTACTAGGAATTCCAGGTTCATGTGAACAGTTTCAGTGCACAATCCCAAGCATGAAAGTGATTCAGCGGTTTACCCGGACCTCTCGGTCTAGGAAATACACGTTGATACTTTCATTGTAGCGAGCGTGCAGCCCAGGACATCTAAGGGCATTTCAGACCTGTTATTGCTCAATCTCATATTGCTAGACGCAATTTGTCCATTTAAGAAGCCAGTATCGGTATTAATGGGACAAACAAGCAGGTACGACTCCACCCTATATAAACACATTCAAATACTTATACATGTTAATGTAGTCCATATAAGAAGGCTGTATAAAGTTTCAGCATCATAATCCTGAATGCATCTATTTAATATATTTGAATCTCGTTCGTTAACGGAATTAACCTGACAAATCACTCCACGAACTAAGAACGACCATGCACCACCAGCCATAGATTCGAGAAAGAGCTATCAATCTGTCTTACTCATTTATGTTCGGACCTGGTAAGTTTTCCCGTGTTGACTCAAATTAAGCCGCAGGCTCCACTCCTGGTGGTGCCCTTCCGTCAATTCCTTTAAGTTTCAGCTTTGCAACCATACTTCCCCCGGAGCCCAAAAGCTTTGGTTTCCCGGGAAGCGACTGAGAAAGCCATAATAGTAGCTACACTCAATTGCTAGCTGGCATCGTTTATGGTTAGAACTAGGGCGGTATCTGATCGCCTTCGAGCCTCTAACTTTCGTTCTTGATTAATGAAAACATCTTTGGCAAATGCTTTCGCTTAAGTTAGTCTTACGACGGTCCAAGAATTTCACCTCTCGCGTCGTAATACTAATGCCCCCAACTGCTTCTATTAGTCATTACCTCTTGATCTAAAAACCAATGAAAGTAGAACAGAGGTCTTATTCCATTATTCCATGCACATAATATTCAGGCATTTGAAGCCTGCTTTAAGCACTCTAATTTGTTCAAAGTAATTGTACCGGCCTACAACAACACTCGGTAAAGAGCACTGAAGCAGGTATAAATAGGAGGTATATATATTAAATCCAAATGATATGAATCAATATATATAAGAACTCCACCGGTAATACGCTCACATAACATAAGGTAATGTACAAACCAATATTATAGTAGTACTACCCGTATGAAGCACAAATTCAACAACGAACGTTTTAACCGCAACAACTTTAATATACGCTATTAGAGCTGGAATTACTGCGGCTGCTGGCACCAGACTTTCCCTCTAATGGGTCCTTGATAAAGGATTTAAAGTGCTCTCATTCCAATTACAGGGCCTCGGATATGAGTCCTGTATTGTTATTTTTCGTCACTACCTCCCCGTACTGGGAGTGGGTAATTTACGCGCCTGCTGCCTTCCTTAGATGTGGTAGCCGTTTCTCAGGCTCCCTCTCCGGAATCGAACCCTGATTCCCCGTTACCCGTTGCAACCATGGTAGTCCAAGATACTACCATCAATAGTTGATAGGGAAGACATTTGAAAGATCTGTCGTCGGTACAAGACCATACGATCGGCAAATTATCTAGAGTTCAACCATTGTAACGATCCCTATAAAAGGTATCGCTTGGTTTTAGCCTAATAAAAGCACACGTCCCAGAGGTCCGTGTTTATAATTGCATGTATTAGCTCTAGAATTACCACAGTTATCCAAGTAACTGTTACGATCTAATAAACCATAACTGATATAATGAGCCTTTTGTGGTTTAACTTTAATTTCGTTTGTACTTAGACATGCATGGCTTAATCTTTGAGACAAGCATATAACTACTGGCAGGATCAACCAGAATAATTTTTATAAGAATGATTATAAATAATAAAGATATATATATCATAAAGACATATATATTACTTTGATTACTTTTTTAAATCTTTTCTATATATATACATATATATATAATATTAAGAGCATTTTTTTCGAAGCTTTTATATTGTTTTTGATAAAGAATTTTTAATTCTTTTATGTTGCAAAATTAACGATTGTTTTATGATATAAAACAAATCTTATTATTGTTGAAAGCGAAATTATTTTTTTTATGATATTAAATATCATTTTTAGGCGACAAGAGTATAAATTTCTTTGATACCCCTGACAAATTCTGACCATTTTAAGATCATCGTATTATAACATTGATCATGGTCTCACTAGGTCAAATAGCAAAAAAATTCAATTTTTATCATTCTCGTTGTAAATATGTTGTTGTCAAAACAACATATTCAATGACTATCTTCATAACATTTCAGTTATTAGAAAGATCATTGTATGGTATATATCACATTGATAATATTCCAACCTACTTTCATTTGAAAAAAATCAATTTTTGTCATTCTCGTTGTAAATATGTTGTTATCAAAATCAACATATTCAATGACTATCTTCATAACATTTCAGTTATCAGAAAGATCATCGTATGGTATATATCATATTGATAGTATTCCAACCTACCTAGATAGTATTCCAACCTACCACTGCTTTTTTTACTGGCACAAATCTTATACCAAAACCATATCCCAAACACTATGTCCCATGCAATAGCACAAGACACTTTTTGCTATTTCTTATAAGAAATTTCTGTTTTTTATTGACATAAAACTTATACCAAAACCATGTCCCATGCAATAGCATGCGAGACTTTATACTATTCCTTATAAGACCTTGCTAAATCCCAACTCAACAACAAAGTCTTATTTTATGGCTCGCGTGTTAAGCCATATGTGCACACAGGTACATCGACTTTTATAGGTATAGTATAAAAGCCGTGCACCCATGCGAGGGGTAGATGCACATGAATAGATATGATTTATAAGACGTCCTTATAAAATTTTTCCCAATGTCTGAGTTTGCATCGCTCAGACAACCACTACCCCCTATAGTACGACTGGAGACTGCACTGTGGAAGGGTCAACTGCCTTTTTTACTGGCACAAATCTTATACCAAAACCATATCCCAAACACTATGTCCCATGCAATAGCACAAGACACTTTTTACTATTTCTTATAAGAAATTTCTGTTTTTTATTGACATAAAACTTATGCCTTTCCTAATAACTTTATGTGTATGGGATAACTTTGAAATTTTTATACATAATAACTTATATGAATTTATAAGGAATGCCATAACATATATTGATTTTTATAAGTAGCATATGAAAAATTTTGATTTGCTACTATCTATTCTCGGGCACTACACAACGATCGTAGTCATATCATTTTATCGGAAAGCGATTTTGCGAAAAAAAATTTCCTATTAAATCATTTCCAAATTTTTTGTATGGGATACAGGAATTTTTTTTATAAGGAAAGAAAAAAACTTTTTCAGTAAAAAAAAATTTATTACTCTCCCACACTTCCGCCGTGAGTTAATATGGAGCTTTGAAATTTTTATACATAATAACTTATATGAATTTATAAGGAATGCCATAACATATATTGATTTTTATAAGGAGCATATGAAAAATTTTGATTTGCTACTATCTATTCTCGGGCACTACACAACGATCGTAGTCATATCATTTTATCGGAAAGCGATTTTGCGAAAAAAATTTTCTATTAAATCATTTCCAAATTTTTTGTATGGGATACAGGAATTTTTTTTATAAGGAAAGAAAAAAACTTTTTCAGTAAAAAAAAATTTATTACTCCCCCACACTTCCGCCGTGAGTTAATATGGAGCTTTGAAATTTTCATACATAATAATTTATATGAATTTATAAGGAATGGCATCACATATATTGATTTTTATAAGGAGCATATGAAAATTTTTGATTTGCTACTATCTATTCTCGGGCACTACACAACGATCGTAGTCATATCATTTTATCGGAAAGCGATTTTGCGAAAAAAATTTCCTATTAAATCATATCCAAATTTTTTGTATGGGATACAGGAATTTTTTTTATAAGGAAAGAAAAAACTTTTTCAGTATAAAAAAATTTATTACTCTCCCACACTTCCGCCGTGAGTTAATATGGAGCTTTGAAATTTTTATACATAATAATTTATATGAATTTATAAGGAATGGCATAACATATATTGATTTTTATAAGGAGCATATGAAAAATTTTGTTTTGCTACTATCTATTCTCGGGCACTACACAACGATCGTAGTCATATCATTTTATCGGAAAGCGATTTTGCGAAAATAAATTTTCTATTAAATCATTTCCAAATTTTTTGGATGGGATACAGGAATTTTTTTTATAAGGAAAGGAAAAAACTTTTTCAGTAAAAAAAAATTTATTACTCTCCCACACTTCCGCCATGAGTTAATATGGAGCTTTGAAATTTTTATACATAATAATTTATATGAATTTATAAGGAATGGCATAACATATATTGATTTTTATAAGGAGGATATGAAAAATTTTGTTTTGCTACTATCTATTCTCGGGCACTACACAACGATCGTAGTCATATCATTTTATCGGAAAGCGATTTTGCGAAAAAAAATTTTCTATTAAATCATTTCCAAATTTTTTGTATGGGATACAGGAATTTTTTTTATAAGGAAAGGAAAAAACTTTTTCAGTAAAAAAAAATTTATTACTCTCCCACACTTCCGCCGTGAGTTAATATGGAGCTTTGAAATTTTTATACATAATAATTTATATGAATTTATAAGGAATGGCATAACATATATTGATTTTTATAAGGAGCATATGAAAAATTTTGTTTTGCTACTATCTATTCTCGGGCACTACACAACGATCGTAGTCATATCATTTTATCGGAAAGCGATTTTGCGAAAAAAAATTTTCTATTAAAGCATTTCCAAATTTTTTGTATGGGATACAGGAATTTTTTTTATAAGGAAAGGAAAAAACTTTTTCAGTAAAAAAAAATGTATTACTCTCCCACACTTCCGCCATGAGTAAATATGGAGCTTTCAAATTTTTATACATAATAATTTATATGAATTTATAAGGAACGGCATAACATATATTGATTTTTATAAGGAGCATATGAAAATGTTTGTTTTGCTACTATCTATTCTCGGGCACTACACAACGATCGTAGTCATATCATTTTATCGGAAAGCGATTTTGCGAAAAAAAATTTTCTATTAAATCATTTCCAAATTTTTTGTATGGGATACAGGAATTTTTTTTATAAGGAAAGGAAAAAACTTTTTCAGTAAAAAAAAAATTATTACTCTCCCACACTTCCGCCATGAGTTAATATGGAGCTTTCAAATTTTTATACATAATAATTTATATGAATTTATAAGGAATGGCATAACATATATTGATTTTTATAAGGAGCATATGAAAAATTTTGTTTTGCTACTATCTATTCTCGGGCACTACACAACGATAGTAGTCATAACATTTTATCGGAAAGCGATTTTGCGAAAAAAAATTTTCTATTAAATCATTTCCAAATTTTTTGTATGGGATACAAGAATTTTTTTTATAAGGAAAGGAAAAAACTTTTTCAGTAAAAAAAAATTTATTACTCTCCCACACTTCCACCGTGAGTTAATATGGAGCTTTGAAATTTTTATACATAATAATTTATATGAATTTATAAGGAATGGCATAACATATATTGATTTTTATATGGAGCATATGAAAAATTTTGTTTTGCTACTATCTATTCTCGGGCACTACACAACGATCGTAGTCATATCGTTTTATCGGAAAGCGATTTTGCGAAAAAAAATTTTCTATTAAATCATTTCCAAATTTTTTGTATGGGATACAGGAGTTTTTTTTATAAGGAAAGGAAAACCTTTTTCAGTAAAAAAAAATTTATTACTCTCCCACACTTCCGCCGCGAGTTAATATGGAGCTTTGAAATTTTTATACATAATAATTTATATGAATTTATAAGGAATGGCATAACATATATTGATTTTTATAAGGAGCATATGAAAAATTTTGTTTTGCCACTATCTATTCTCGGGCAATACACAACGATCGTAGTCATATCATTTTATCGGAAAGCGATTTATCGAAAAAAAAATTTCTATTAAATCATTTCCAAATTTTTTGTATGGGATACAGGAATTTTTTTTATAAGGAAAGGAAAAAACTTTTTCAGTAAAAAAAAATTTATTACTCTCCCACACTTCCGCCGTGAGTTAATATGGAGCTTTGAAATTTTTATACATAATAATTTATATGAATTTATAAGGAATGGCATAACATATATTGATTTTTATAAGGATCATATGAAAAATTTTGATTTGCTACTATCTATTCTCGGGCACTATACAACGATCGTAGTCATATCATTTTATCGGAAAGCGATTTTGCGAAAAAAAATTTCCTATTAAATCATTTCCAAATTTTTTGTATGGGATACAGGAATTTTTTTTATAAGGAAAGGAAAAAACTTTTTCAGTAAAAAAAAATTTATTACTCTCCCACACTTCCGCCGTGAGTTAATATGGAGCTTCGACATTTTTATACATAATAATTTATATGAATTTATAAGGAATGGCATAACATATATTGATTTTTATAAGGAGCATATTAAAAATTTTGATTTGCTACTATCTATTCTCGGGCACTATACAACGATCGTAGTCATATCATTTTATCGGAAAGCGATTTTGCGAAAAAAAATTTCCTATTAAATCATTTCCAAATTTTTTGTATGGGATACAGGAATTTTTTTATAAGGAAAGGAAAAAACTTTTTCAGTAAAAAAAAATTTATTACTCTCCCACACTTCTGCCATGAGTTAATATGGAGCTTTGAAATTTTTATACATAATAATTTATATGAATTTATAAGGAACGGCATAACATATATTGATTTTTATAAGGAGCATATGAAAATGTTTGTTTTGCTACTATCTATTCTCGGGCACTACACAACGATCGTAGTCATATCATTTTATCGGAAAGCGATTTTACGAAAAAAAATTTTCTATTAAATCATTTCCAAATTTTTTGTATGGGATACAGGATTTTTTTTTTATAAGGAAAGGAAAAAACTTTTTCAGTAAAAAAAAATTTATTACTCTCCCACACTTCCGCCGTGAGTCAATATGGAGCTTTGAAATTTTTATACATAATAATTTATATGAATTTATAAGGAATGGCATAACATATATTGATTTTTATAAGGAGCATATGAAAAAAATTGTTTTGCTACTATCTATTCTCGGACACTACACAACGATCGTAGTCATATCATTTTATCGGAAAGCGATTTTGCGAAAAAAAATTTTCTATTAAATCATTTCCAAATTTTTTGTATGGGATACAGGAATTTTTTTTATAAGGAAAGGAAAAAACTTTTTCAGTAAAAAAAAAATTATTACTCTCCCACAATTCCGCCATGAGTTAATATGGAGCTTTCAAATTTTTATACATAATAATTTATATGAATTTATAAGGAATGGCATAACATATATTGATTTTTATAATGAGCATATGAAAAATTTTGTTTTGCTACTATCTATTCTCGGGCACTACACAA
This sequence comes from Dioctria linearis, assembly GCA_963930735.1. Lineage (NCBI taxonomy): Eukaryota > Metazoa > Arthropoda > Insecta > Diptera > Asilidae > Dioctria > Dioctria linearis. The sequence goes on from OZ005744.1 coordinate 51,764,768, forward strand.
CGATCGTAGTCATATCATTTTATCGGAAAGCGATTTTGCGAAAAAAAATTTTCTATTAAATCATTTCCAAATTTTTTGTATGGGATACAAGATTTTTTTTTATAAGGAAAGGAAAAAACTTTTTCAGTAAAAAAAAATTTATTACTCCCCACACTTCCGCCATGAGTTAATATGGAGCTTTGAAATTTTTATACATAATAATTTATATGAATTTATAAGGAATGGCATAACATATATTGATTTTTATAAGGAGCATATGAAAAATTTTGTTTTGCTACTATCTATTCTCGGGCACTACACAACGATCGTAGTCATATCATTTTATCGGAAAGCGATTTTGCGAAAAAAAATTTCCTATTAAATCATTTCCAAATTTTTTGTATGGGATACAGGAATTTTTTTTATAAGGAAAGGAAAAAACTTTTTCAGTAAAAAAAAATTTATTACTCTCCCACACTTCCGCCGTGAGTTAATATGGAGCTTTGAAATTTTTATACATAATAATTTATATGAATTTATAAGGAATGGCATAACATATATTGATTTTTATAAGGAGCATATTAAAAATTTTGATTTGCTACTATCTATTCTCGGGCACTATACAACGATCGTAGTCATATCATTTTATCGGAAAGCGATTTTGCGAAAAAAAAAATTTCCTATTAAATGATTTCCAAATTTTTTGTATGGGATACAGGAATTTTTTTTATAAGGAAAGAAAAAAACTTTTTCAGTAAAAAAAAATTTAATACTCTCCCACACTTCCGCCGTGAGTTAATATGGAGCTTTGAAATTTTTATGCATAATAATTTATATGAATTTATAAGGAATGGCATAACATATATTGATTTTTATAAGGAGCATATGAAAATTTTTGTTTTGCTACTATCTATTCTCGGGCACTACACAACGATCGTAGTCATATCATTTTATCGGAAAGCGATTTTGCGAAAAAAATTTCCTATTAAATCATATCCAAATTTTTTGTATGGGATACAGGAATTTTTTTTATAAGGAAAGAAAAACCTTTTTCAGTAAAAAAAAATTTATTACTCTCCCACACTTCCGCCGTGAGTTAATATGGAGCTTTGAAATTTTTATACATAATAATTTATATGAATTTAAAAGGAATGGCATAACATATATTGATTTTTATAAGGAGCATATGTAAAATTTTGTTTTGCTACTATCTATTCTCGGGCACTACACAACGATCGTAGTCATATCATTTTATCGGAAAGCGATTTTGCGAAAAAAAATTTCCTATTAAATCATTTCCAAATTTTTTGTATGGGATACAGGATTTTTTTTTATAAGGAAAGAAAAAAACTTTTTCAGTAAAATAAAATTTATTACTCTCCCACACCTCCGCCGTGAGTTAATATGGAGCTTTGAAATTTTTATACATAATAATTTATATGAATTTATAAGGAATGGCATAACATATATTGATTTTTATAAGGAGCATATGTAAAATTTTGTTTTGCTACTATCTATTCTCGGGCACTACACAACGATCGTAGTCATATCATTTTATCGGAAAGCGATTTTGCGAAAAAAAATTTCCTATTAAATCATTTCCAAATTTTTTGTATGGGATACAGGATTTTTTTTTATAAGGAAAGAAAAAAACTTTTTCAGTAAAATAAAATTTATTACTCTCCCACACCTCCGCCGTGAGTTAATATGGAGCTTTGAAATTTTTATACATAATAATTTATATGAATTTATAAGAAATGGCATAACATATATTGATTTTTTACAAAAATTGGGAAATGAGTTTGAGTTTGAATGTGATTTCCAGTAAAAGCAGATGATTAGGATTGGTGTGTAGTGTATGAAAATGGATAGTGGCAAATCAAAATTTTTTCATGTGTTCCTTATAAAATTCTCAAAAACTTTACACCAACCCTTATAAATTCATGTGGCAAATATCGAAAATGCGATTTCCAGTATAAGCATATGATTAGGATTGGTGTGCAGTGTATGAAAATGGATAGTGGCAAATCAAAATTTTTTCATGTGTTCCTTATGGGATACAGGAATTTTTTTTTATAAGGAAAGAGAAAAACTTTCTCAGTAAAAAAATTTTATTACTCTTCCACACTTCTGCCGTGAATTTTTATGGAACTTTAAAAATTTTATACATAATAACTTATATGGATTTATAAGGAATGGCATAATATATATTAATTTTTTACTGAGAAAGTTTTTCTTTTTCCTTATAAAAAAAATTTGTGTGTCTTTCTTTTTCCTTATAAAAAAAATTGCTGTGTCCCTTACAAAAATTGGGAAATGAGTTTATAGATTTTCTCTTTTTCGCAAATGTGATTTCCAGTATAAGCAGATGATTAGGATGTATGAAAATGGATAGTGGCAAATCAACATTTTTTCATGTGTTCCTTATAAAATTCTCAAAAACTTTATACTTTTCCTTATAAATTCATGTGGCAAATATCGAAAATGCGATTTCCAGTATAAGCATATGATTAGGATTGGTGTGCAGTGTATGAAAATGGATAGTGGCAAATCAACATTTTTTCATGTGTTCCTTATGGTATACAGGAATTTTTTTTATGAGGAAAGAGAAAAAATTTCTCAGTAAAAAAAATTTATTACTCTTCCACACTTCTGCCGTGAATTTTTATGGAACTTTGAAAATTTTCTACATAATAACTTATATGGTTTTATAAGGAATGGCATAACATATATTGATTTTTTACAAAAATTGGGAAATGAGTTTATCGATTTTCGGTTTTTCGCAAATGTGATTTCCAGTATAAGCAGATGATTAGGATTGGTGTGTAGTGTATGAAAATGGATAGTGGCAAATCAAAATTTTTTCATGTGTTCCTTATAAAATTCTCAAAAACTTTATACCTTTCCTTATAAATTCATGTAGCAATCATTGAAAATGCAATTTTCAGTATATGGACATGATTAGGATTGGTTTGTAGTGTATGAAAATGGATAGTTAAATTTTTTCATGTGTTCCTTATAAAATTCTCAAAAACTTTATACCTACCTTTATAAATTCATGTGGCAAACATCGAAAATACGATTTCCAATATAAGCATATGATTAGGATTGGTGTGTAGTGTATGAAAATGGATAGTGGCAAATCAACATTTTTTCATGTGTTCCTTATAAAACTCTCACAAGCTTTATACCTTCCCTTATAAATTCATGTAGCAATCATCAAAAATGCGATTTCCAGTATAAGCATTGGTGTGCAGTGTATGAAAATGGATAGTGGCAAATCAACATTTTTTCATGTGTTCCTTATGGGATACAGGAATTTTTTTTATAAGGAAAGAGAAAAACTTTCTCAGTAAAAAAATTTTATTACTCTTCCACACTTCTGCCGTGAATTTTTATGGAACTTTGAAAGTTTTATACATAATAACTTATATGGTTTTATAAGGAATGGCATAACATATATTGATTTTTTACAAAAATTGGGAAATGAGTTTATAGATTTTCTGTTTTTCGCAAATGTTATTTCCAGTATAAGCAGATGATTAGGATTGGTGTGTGGTGTATGAAAATGGATAGTGGCAAATCAACATTTTTTCATGTGTTCCTTATAAAATTCTCAAAAACTTTATACCTTTCCTTATAAATTCATGTAGCAATCATTGAAAATGCGATTTTCAGTATAAGGACATGATTAGGATTGGTTTGTAGTGTATGAAAATGGATAGTTAAATTTTTTCATGTGTTCCTTATAAAATTCTCAAAAACTTTATACCTACCTTTAT
>OZ005744.1:51773528-51796028 GCA_963930735.1 Dioctria linearis
CTTTTCTGCTCAGGCCCCATTCAGTCCTCAATACTCGACTGAGCTGACCAACCAAGCTTAGCATACGCTTCTTGACCTCCACAAAATGACAGTCAAAGCGCATTCTTTCACTAATGCTTATACCCAAGTACTTTACTTGGGTTACATACTTCAAACTGCCTTCATACACTCTAACACAAGGGGGACGATTTAAAGACAGTTTGCCTTTAAGCAGCATCATTGCTGTTTTCTCCCTTGAGACACTCACCCCAACACTTGCACCCCATTCAAAGACCATTCTCACTACTCTTTCACTCTTCCTTTCAATTTCCAACCTCGAGTCTGCTTCTACTAGGAGAAGCAGATCATCTGCATAGGCGCAACATTTGCACTCACTCTCCAGTTGGCCCAGCAAAGTATCCATCATGAGATTCCAAACAAATGGACCACAGATAGATCCCTGCGGGCAACCTCTAGAGACATTTCGCCATGCAGTTTCCCCCTTCCCAACTACACACGCCACAAGATAGGGACAGAAATGTCTAGAGGTTTTACGTGAGCACCTGCCAAGAATGGCTTATCTCACGGCATTCTTCATGCACGGATTGTAAGGATCCAATCAGACTCCTCGTGTCGAAACAACGAGTACCAGTATGCCAAGATTGCATGACATGACATCAACTTACTGGTAGAAGCGAGACCTATCCTATCTCTGCCGATCTTGGGGTCACGGCACCCTATACCACAGCCACTACGATGCTCCCATAAAGGGGCCACATCCCAAGTTGAGGTGGATAAAACCTGGTTATCCAGGGCTCCTCTAACCCCGTAGTACCAAGTTAGCCAATGTCGGGCCACCCATTTGGTATGGCTTTCGTAAAGCATGATCAACGGACCATGAATACTCCCAGTTTCAATCTTTCATGCTAGATATCTTTTTTAAACGGTACTGGTAACTCCGTTCGGGCCTAGATCTTATTAGCAGTGTCCAAAAGAATTGTACTTGGCCTATACAGGTAATACAATCTTTTGGACGCTGGCGGAGGGGACCACGTGAAGGTTAAGATATGCCCAATTCAGTCTGGATAGGCTTAGTGATTCACCATTTGGATCATATAGCTGACCATGCATACTAACCATATAAAACTACTAACATACATACCTGATTTCCGTTATTTATCAACCTATTCATCATATCACTCTTCGCACCACTATGTCTGAGAGTTTATTATTCTGACTTACATGAGTACATAAATTCGATTGCATCGTGGGCCATCTGCCTAGCATCTACTACAGTACCCACACAGCCAAAAATCTCAATTTCAATGTCACTAAGGTAAAGTTACCTCGCCGTGAGAAGTGCCAATTCGTGTCCATAGAACTCAGCTAACTATACCACACTACTGTACGCACTCTCGTGGGAGATGCCAAAGCGATCAACAAAACATCAAAACATCAAAACTCCAATACCACAAATTCAACAAACCAACAAATTCCATCTATCAAGTATGCATGCTTTCCTCTTATAAAGCTTTCACCTTGTTCAGCATTGCGCTTCACAGACTACTTTGCCCCCCGCCACAAGATAGGGACAGTAGGAATCTCGTTAATCCATTCATGCGCGTCACTAATTAGATGACGAGGCATTTGGCCACTTATTATACAGCTCTTCACTGCACACTTACCACCTTTGCTTGGAGCGTGGGCACTCCAGTACGCTAGTAAGCAAGCTTACTATTAAAGAGGAGAAAGGCTAGAGAAGTATCCATAAGTCACACCTTCAAGAAGTATGCCATATGATAGTTCATTCGCCATTTCACCTTCGCAGAGACGTGATTAACGAGATTCCTACTGTCCCCCAAAGACAGTTGGATTAAGATGTTATTATTGCCACAGCTTCCCACTCATGACCATCTCATGTCTTTGAGGCGGAAAAGTACTGATATACCCTCGACCTCAAAGACCCTGTCTTTCGGTCGTTATCTATCCGATTCGGGTTTAGAGAGGAATTCAGTGTTCAGCTGATGTGGCAATCTTAGATGGAATCTTATTTGTCTCTGTCAACCGATGGGTAGCGAAGATGATATCAGGGTCATCAGCACTAGCCCAAAGGGACCCTAGGGAATCCATGAATACTAAAGCGCAAAAGAATATTGCGCACATCTGGTTCTAAGGTACCAGAAGATAGTAACATTCAACCAGAGGGATTTTGTCCACAGTTCTCGGTAATATATGAACTATTGGTGCGAACCTGGCCTGATTCCCAGGGGGAGCCATTATCCAGTAGCAGCTCATTATTACAGGGGTACTGCACGACCCGGGCTTAGCCCCGTTAGTACGATAAATGATGACAGTAAGCCTCGGAAGAAACTGTCAGAGCATTGCACGCCCAGCAGGAACCAGTAGGAGGTGTGTTAGCCCAGTTAGCTATTGAGTGGCTATTTACTTGCTCAGCCGTCATTAAGCCCTGGATCATAATGGGACCAGAGCAATTTACGCTTCGTAGCTCATGTAACTATGCCTCTATAACGTCATTGGCCCACTTTTGGGTTAGCAGCCTGACTCGTGGTCACCTAGTTATAAGAGAAACCATCATGGCTACTCAGACAACCAGCATCCACACACATACCCAACTCACCGCTTCGGCGAGGCACATAGCTCAGCAGTATGCCAACTGATATACCTATCGTCGTACCCGGGCTGTTATCGGGGAGGTATAGTTTCCGATATAAAATTGCGCATTGCACAGTATAAATTTGTGCATTGCACATTATTAAGACGAATTAACATATATCATATAAAATATAACATATTTCTACTTGGCAAAGGTGACGTCGATGGCCCAGCAGTATGGCAGCTACCAGAACCATCTACCACACCAAGCCCTACGTAAGATGAGCATGAATGCATATTCCGATTGCCTAAAGCAAACCATGACCCCCCCATCACCAGGTATCCTGGGTTTCGCCATCTATGGCGTTTCTTGGTGGAAACATGTTTAATGTTGATGGTCAAAAGAGACCATCCCATGATTTCCTCACTTACGTCACTAATTAGATGACGATGCTTTTGGTTACCCTCGAAGAGACGTTTCTTTAGTGGATACATGTTTATTCTGATGGTCAAAAGGCCATCTTCATGATCGTCGCACTACACGCCCTCCATTAAGAGAGTCATAGTTACTCCCGCCGTTAAGCCGCGCTTACTTGAATTTCTTCACTTTGACATTCAGAGCACTGGGCAGAAATCACATTGTATCAACACCCGTTAGGGCCATCACAATGCTTTGTTTTAATTAGACAGTCGGATTCCCCAAGTCCGTGCCAGTTCTGAATTGATTGTTAATTGATAGCCGTTATAAATTTATAATAAAAATAATTCCTTTAAAAAAATCATTTATAAATTATAAATTATTAGCAAGAAAGTTCCACAATTGGTTACGTAAACTTCTATCCGGGGAACAGATAAACACAATCTTTAGAAAAAAAAAATTGTATAAATCCTAATTTACCCAGAACGAGTACATAGACCATAATATTGTTTCCCAATCAAGCCCGACTATCTCAATCTTCAGAGCCAATCCTTATCCCGAAGTTACGGATCTAATTTGCCGACTTCCCTTGCCTACATTATTCTATCGACTAGAGACTCTTCACCTTGGAGACCAGCTGCGGATATCGGTACGGCCTGTTAAGAAGTTTGCGTGACCCCACCATAAATTTTCAAGGTCCGAGGAGAAAATATCGACACAGCAGTAAATGCCATGCTCTTCTAGTCCATCTACCATATCTCTCTTCGAAAGACTTCCATGGTAGTACGACTATGAAACAGAAAAGAAAACTCTTTCGATATTTCTCGACGGCTTCTTTATGGTTGTTTCTGTTACCAGGATGAGCATAAAAGCCCATTTTTAATAACAAACGTATACTCAACAGGTTACGGAATTGGAACCGTATTCCCTTTCGTTCAAAAATATTTAAGTATATCATATATTGCATATTTGTAACTTAAAAAATTTTTCGACTTTCGCCTAGAACTTAGGACCGACTAACTCGTGATCAACCACTGTTCACACGAAACCCTTCTCCACTTCAGTCCTCCAAGGTCTCATTCGATTATTTGCTACTACCACCAAGATCTGTACCAATGGCGGCTCCATGCAGGTTTACACCAAACACTTCTACGCACACCATTGTACCCTCCTACTCACTAAAACTTCAAAATTTATAAATTATATAATTTATAAATCATATATTTCAGCGGTAATGTATAGGCATACAACTTGAGCGCCATCCATTTTAAGGGCTAGTTGCTTCGGCAGGTGAGTTGTTACACACTCCTTAGCGGATTACGACTTCCATGTCCACCGTCCTGCTGTTTTAAGCAACCAACGCCTTTCAATGTATCAGTATGAGTTGTTAATTTTGGCGCCTTAACATTACGTTTGGTTCATCCCACAGCGCCAGTTCTGGTTACCAAAAGTGGCCCACTGGGCACAATATATCATAACCTCAATCTTCATATCAAGAAAGGTGAGGTTCTTACCCATTTAAAGTTTGAGAATAGGTTAAGGTCGTTTCGGCCCTAATGCCTCTAATCATTCGCTTTACCAGATAAGATTATTTTAAATAATATTTAAATGCACCAGCTATCCTGAGGGAAACTTCGGAGGGAACCAGCTACTAGATGATTCGATAGGTCTATCGCCCCTATACCCAATTCTGACAATCGATTTGCACGTCAGAACTGCTTCGGTCCTCCATCAGGGTTTCCCCTGACTTCAACCTGATCAGGTATAGTTCATCATCTTTCTGGTGACAACATATATGCTCAAGGTACGCTCTAGTTAGAGGCATATATAATATATTCTTTAAAAAAAAAATGCATAACTGTATAGAACGCCCCGGGATGGAATATATAATATTAATAATATATATATGATCCCATTAAATTAAACAGTTAAATTAATTACGCCTTTAGGTTTTATATACCCAATGACTTGCACACATGTTAGACTCCTTGGTCCGTGTTTCAAGACGGGTCCTGAAGGTATCCTAAATCTATAGCATTGTTAATCATATTAACGCATATAATAAAAAAAATTAAAAAATTTAATTTAATTATTATAACACATATATAATGTATGTGTAAGCGCTATATATAATAAAAATCTGTCAATAATTTATCTGTAATCATATATGCATTTTATGTTAATTATCAAAAAATAAATTTTTTATATAATAAAACATAAACTTTGCAAAGCTGATACTTCTGATAAATTTTTCTATTATCGATCATATTAACAGATTACAATGTCCTTATATGAAAAAATTGCACATTATTATTACATTAAAAAAAATTAATGTATTATTAACAATGAATTTTTCATATTAGATATTCAGGTTCATCGGGCTTAACCTCTAAGCAGTTTCACGTACTATTTAACTCTCTATTCAGAGTTCTTTTCAACTTTCGCTCACGGTACTTGTTTGCTATCGGTCTCATGGTTATATTTAGTTTTAGATGGAGTTTACCACCCAATTTGTGCTGCACTATCAAGCAACACGACTCTTAAGAAATATCTTCTAGTAATCATTAACGTCACTACGGGCTGGCACCCTCTATGGGTAAATGGCCTCATTTAAGAAGAACTTTGACTGCTAATTTATCATACTAGATTGTAGATATTCCATACACTGCATCTTATATTTGTTAAAATAACAAAATAACTCAGTGCTGAACTAAATTTCTTTTCGCTCGCCGCTACTAAGAAAATCCTAGTTAGTTTCTTTTTCTTCCCTCATTAATATGCTTAAATTCAGGGAGTAATCTCATATGAGTTGAGGTTGTTTAATATTATTTCTTTTCTATACTTTGTAATAATAATTTTTATGCTTTAATATAATCCAAATTGCTGTTCACAGTATATAAAATTTTATACTTGATGTGCAAAGTAGATAAAAGCACATTATTATTATTTCTTATAATTAATATTATAAAAAATATCAAAAGATATCTTTTAATAATACAACATGTGCTTAAAAAGACATTAAAAATATCTTTAAGCAACTTTATTAAGAAAGTCTTACAACCCTCAACCATATGTAGTCCATGCAGCACTATAAAAACAAATTTTAAAGTACGTATAGCATGGACTGCAATATGCGTTCAAAATGTCGATGTTCATGTGTCCTGCAGTTCACACGATGACGCACAGTTTGCTGCGTTCTTCATCGACCCATGAGCCAAGTGATCCTCCGCTTAGAGTATATTTTAATTTTTTTTATTTATATAATTTTATGTCAAAAAAATTTTTTTTTTGTTTTTGTTAAACTTTATAAGCTGTACTATTACCAATGTAAGTAATATAGCTTATTTCTATAAACTGTTCTATTACCAATGCAAGTAATATAGTTTATTTTATAAGTTTATAAATATATATATAAATATAAACATTTATATTGTTGATGAATGTCTAAATTTCTCTTAAGAGAAACTCATTTATTGTGTGTAAATAAACCGTAATTTTACAATGTAAGTAAAATAGTTTACCTTCCGCTACTAATAAATTCTAATATTACCAATGTATGTAATATATTGTTTATCTTCTTTTAACAAATTGTAATATTACCAATGTATGTAATATAATTTATTTTCTTAAGTACAACAATCATATGTTTATATGTATATATATATATAACATTTTATTTGATAGTCATTGTCGTTGTAAATATGATGTTTTTAAGCTTTACTTTTTATAGTCAATCTCGTTGTAAATATTTTGTTTTCTATTTATAAGATTTATTTAACAAGCAACCAATTGCTAGTTTTTCCTTTTCTAGTCATTCTCGTTGTAAATATGCTGTTATTATAACAAACATATTCAATGACTAAGTTTATAAAATCATTAATTAAGCAAGCAACCTATGCAAGCTTTTCCTTTTATAGTCATTCTCGTTGTAAATATGCTGTTATTATAACAAACATATTCAATGACTTAAGTTTATAAAATCATTAATTAAGCAAGCAACCTATGCAAGCTTTTCCTTAACTAGAGTCATTCTCGTTGTAAATATGCTGTTACTATAACAAACATATTCAATGACTTCCATTATTTATAATATCGTTAGCAAGAGCACATTTAATAACTATCTGCGAGCAAATTTGCACACTTGTTATTTTCGTTGAAAACATGTCGTTGCTGTATAACAAATATATTCAATGACATATAATATTTTTCACAGAGACAATATTCAATAACTATAAGCTTGTTATTCTCGTTGTAAATTCATCCTTTCTTTAACAAACATATTCAATGACATATCTATATGCTATCCGCCACAAAATAGCATCCTCTCTACTTCATCCTTTTGACGGATCAACAATATTTCCATTTCCGTGATCATCTCACGAATATATTCTGCATATTACTTATAAAGGATTACAAGCAATATATTCAGGATAGAATATATCATCATCAGATCAACTCTACATTCCAAAGACAATTTAAGTCGTCTATATTCCACATATTACCATAAAAAGCAATATATCAGAATAGAATATACCAACATGAATCCTTGGAAGAGTGGAGAAATATATAATCAATGTTATAACATTAATGATCCTTCCGCAGGTTCACCTACGGAAACCTTGTTACGACTTTTACTTCCTCTAAATACTCAAATTTGGTCAACTTCCGCGAAAAGCAACCGTAACACCCATAAAGGCGTCACAGCGATCACGTCCGGAGACCTCATTAAAAAATTCAATCGGTACTAGCGACGGGCGGTGTGTACAAAGGGCAGGGACCTAATCAATATGAATTTATGATTCACACTTACTAGGAATTCCAGGTTCATGTGAACAGTTTCAGTGCACAATCCCAAGCATGAAAGTGATTCAGCGGTTTACCCGGACCTCTCGGTCTAGGAAATACACGTTGATACTTTCATTGTAGCGAGCGTGCAGCCCAGGACATCTAAGGGCATTCCAGACCTGTTATTGCTCAATCTCATATTGCTAGACGCAATTTGTCCATTTAAGAAGCCAGTATCTGTATTAATGGGACAAACAAGCAGGTACGACTCCACCCTATATAAACACATTCAAATACTTATACATGTTAATGTAGTCCATATAAGAAGGCTATATAAAGTTTCAGCATCATAATCCTGAATGTATCTATTTAATATATTTGAATCTCGTTCGTTAACGGAATTAATCTGACAAATCACTCCACGAACTAAGAACGACCATGCACCACCAACCATAGATTCGAGAAAGAGCTATCAATCTGTCTTACTCATTTATGTTCGGACCTGGTAAGTTTTCCCGTGTTGACTCAAATTAAGCCGCAGGCTCCACTCCTGGTGGTGCCCTTCCGTCAATTCCTTTAAGTTTCAGCTTTGCAACCATACTTCCCCCGGAGCCCAAAAGCTTTGGTTTCCCGGGAAGCGACTGAGAAAGCCATAATAGTAGCTACACTCAATTGCTAGCTGGCATCGTTTATGGTTGGAACTAGGGCGGTATCTGATCGCCTTCGAGCCTCTAACTTTCGTTCTTGATTAATGAAAACATCTTTGGCAAATGCTTTCGCTTAAGTTAGTCTTACGACGGTCCAAGAATTTCACCTCTCGCGTTGTAATACTAATGCCCCCAACTGCTTCTATTAATCATTACCTCTTGATCTAAAAACCAATGAAAGTAGAACAGAGGTCTTATTCCATTATTCCATGCACATAATATTCAGGCATTTGAAGCCTGCTTTAAGCACTCTAATTTGTTCAAAGTAATTGTACCGGCCTACAACAACACTCGGTAAAGAGCACTGAAGCAGGTATAAATAGGAGGTATATATATTAAATCCAAATGATATGAATCAATATATATAAGAACTCCACCGGTAATACGCTCACATAACATAAGGTAATGTACAAACCAATATTATAGTAGTACTAACCGTATGAAGCACAAATTCAACTACGAACGTTTTAACCGCAACATCTTTAATATACGCTATTAGAGCTGGAATTACTGCGGCTGCTGGCACCAGACTTTCCCTCTAATGGGTCCTTGATAAAGGATTTAAAGTGTTCTCATTCCAATTACAGGGCCTCGGATATGAGTCCTGTATTGTTATTTTTCGTCACTACCTCCCCGTACTGGGAGTGGGTAATTTACGCGCCTGCTGCCTTCCTTAGATGTGGTAGCCGTTTCTCAGGCTCCCTCTCCGGAATCGAACCCTGATTCCCCGTTACCCGTTGCAACCATGGTAGTCCAAGATACTACCATCAATAGTTGATAGGGAAGACATTTGAAAGATCTGTCGTCGGTACAAGACCATACGATCGGCAAATTATCTAGAGTTCAACCATTGTAACGATCTCTATAAAAGGTATCGCTTGGTTTTAGCCTAATAAAAGCAAACGTCCCAGAGGTCCGTGTTTATAATTGCATGTATTAGCTCTAGAATTACCACAGTTATCCAAGTAACTGTTACGATCTAATAAACCATAACTGATATAATGAGCCTTTTGCGGTTTCACTTTAATTTCGTTTGTACTTAGACATGCATGGCTTAATCTTTGAGACAGCATATAACTACTGGCAGGATCAACCAGAATAATGTTTATAAGAATGATTATAAATAATAAAGGTATATATATCATAAAGACATATATATTACTTTGATTACTTTTTTAAATCTTTTCTATATATATACATATATATATAATATTAATAGCATTTTTTTCGAAGCTTTTATATTGTTTTTGATAAAGAATTTTTAATTCTTTTATGTTGCAAAATTAACGATTGTTTTATGATATAAAACAAATCTTATTATTGTTGAAAGCGAAATTAATTTTTTTATGATATTAAATATCATTTTTAGGCGACAAGAGTATAAATTTCTTTGATACCCCTGACAAATTCTGACCATTTTAAGATCATTGTATTATAACATTGATCATGGTCTCACTAGGTCAAATAGCAAAAAAATTCAATTTTTGTCATTCTCGTTGTAAATATGTTGTTGTCAAAACAACATATTCAATGACTATCTTCATAACATTTCAGTTATTAGAAAGATCATTGTATGGTATATATCACATTGATAATATTCCAACCTACTTTCATTTGAAAAAAATCAATTTTTGTCATTCTCGTTGTAAATATGTTGTTATCAAAATCAACATATTCAATGACTATCTTCATAATATTTGAGTTATCAGAAAGATCATCGTATGGTATATATCATATTGATAGTATTCCAACCTACTTTCGTTTGAAATCTCTTATTAGTTTCATAATAGCATTTTTATGAGAAAGTTGAAAGGTACAGTATATATCACAATGGCGTTGATATTCCACAACCTACACTTTCGTTAGAAATTCTATAATATCCGCTGAGTACTACAATAGTTTTTATAATCAAAAGTTATAAAAGACGCACCCTTGGATCGGAGATATATATATATATATAATTTAATATATAGTATATCTAATATAGATTTTCAATGTGCACATGGTTAATATTAGTTTTTATAATCATGTTATAAAACTAATTCACCATGTCAGGAGTACATGCACACAAATTCAACATGATTTTATAAAGATTTCTTTATAATATAATCATGTCTCGATGTCTTCAGTCTTTTGACCAGACACCGACTACTCCCTATAGTACGTCTGGAGACTGAACTGTGGAAGAGTAAATTTTTTTTTTTGATACGGCACTTGGTAGAAAGTTAACTCCCCGACCAAATGTATCATGCAATAGCATGAGACACTTTTTGCTATTTCTTATAACAAATTTCTGCTTTTTATTGACATAAAACTTATACCAAAACCATATATCAAACACCACGTCCCATGCCATAGCATACGAGACTTTATACTATTCCTTATAAGACCTTGCTAAATCCCAACTAAACAACAAGGTCTTATTTTATGGCTCCCGTGTTAAGCCATATGTGCACACAGGTACATCGACTTTTATAAGCCGTGCACCCATGCGAGGGGTAGATGCACACGAATATATATGATTTATAAGACTTCCTTATAAATTTTTTTCCAGTATCTGTGTTGGCATGGCTCAGACACCGACTACTCCCTATAGTACGTCTGGAGACTGCACTGTGGAAGAGTAAATTTTTTTTTTTTTGGTACGGAACTTTGTAGAAAGTTAACTCCCCGACTAAGTGTCCCATGAAATAGCATGAGACACTTTTTGCTATTTCTTATAACAAATTTCTTTTTTTTATAGACATAAAACTTATACCAAAACCATATACCAAACACCACGTCCCATGCAATAGCATGCGAGACTTTATGCTATTCCTTATAAGACCTTGCTAAATCCCAACTCAACAACAAGGTCTTATTTTATGGCTCCCGTGTTAAGCCATATGTGCACACAGGTACATCGACTTTTATAGGTATAGTATAAAAGCCGTGCACCCATGCGAGGGGTAGATGCACATGAATAGATATGATTTATAAGACTTCCTTATAAAATTTTTCCCAATGTCTGAGTTTCCATCGCTCAGACAACCACTTCCCCCTATAGTACGTCTGGAGACTGCACTGTGGAAGGGTCCACTGCTTTTTTTACTGGCACAAATCTTATACCAAAACCATATCCCAAACACTATGTCCCATGCAATAGCACAAGACACTTTTTGCTATTTCTTATAAGAAATTTCTGTTTTTTATTGACATAAAACTTATACCAAAACCATGTCCCATGCAATAGCATGCGAGACTTTATACTATTCCTTATAAGACCTTGCTAAATCCCAGCTCAAAAACAAAGTCTTATTTTATGGCTCCCGTGTTAAGCCATATGTGCACACAGGTACATCGACTTTTATAGGTATAGTATAAAAGCCGTGCACCCATGCGGGGTGTAGATGCACATGAATATGTATGATTTACAAGACTTCCTTATAAATTTTTTTCCAGTATCTGTGTTGGCATGGCTCAGACACCGACTACTCCCTATAGTACGTCTGGAGACTGCACTGTGGAAGAGTAAATTTTTTTTTTTTTTTGTACGGAACTTGGAGGAAAATTAACTCCACAACCAAGTGTCCCATGCAATAGCATGAGACACTTTTTACTATTTCTTATAAGAAATTTCTTTTTTTTTATTGACATAAAACTTATACCAAAACCATATACCAAACACCACGTCCCATGCAATAGCATGCGAGACTTTATGCTATTCCTTATAAGACCTTGCTAAATCCCAACTCAACAACAAGGTCTTATTTTATGGCTCCCGTGTTAAGCCATATGTGCACACAGGTACATCGACTTTTATAGGTATAGTATAAAAGCCGTGCACCCATGCGAGGTGTAGATTCACATGAATAGATATGATTTATAAGACTTCCTTATAACATTTTTCCCAATGTCTGAGTTTCCATCGCTCAGACAACCACTACCCCCTATAGTACGTCTGGAGACTGCACTGTGGAAGGGTCCACTGCTTTTTTTACAGGCACAAATCTTATACCAAAACCATATCCCAAACACTATGTCCCATGCAATAGCACAAGACACTTTTTGCTATTTCTTATAAGAAATTTCTGTTTTTTATTGACAAAAAACTTATACCAAAACCATGTCCCATGCAATAGCATGCGAGACTTTATACTATTGCTTATAAGACCTTGCTAAATCCCAACTCAACAACAAAGTGTTATTTTATGGCTCCCGTGTTAAGCCATATGTGCACACAGGTACATCGACTTTTATAGGTATAGTATAAAAGCCGTGCACCCATGCGAGGGGTAGATGCACATGAATAGATATGATTTATAAGACTTCCTTATAAAATTTTTCCCAATGTCTGAGTTTGCATCGCTCAGACCACCACTACCCCCTATAGTACGACTGGAGACTGCACTGTGGAAGGGTCAACTGCCTTTTTTACTGGCACAAATCTTATACCAAAACCATATCCCAAACACTATGTCCCATGCAATAGCACAAGACACTTTTTACTATTTCTTATAAGAAATTTCTGTTTTTTATTGACATAAAACTTATGCCTTTCCTAATAACTTTATGTGTATGGGATAACTTTGAAATTTTTATACATAATAACTTATATGATTTTATAAGGAATGCCATAATATATATTGATTTTTATAAGGAGCATATGAAAAATTTTGATTTCCTACTATCTATTCTCGGGCACTACACAACGATCGTAGTCATATCATTTTATCGGAAAGCGATTTTGCGAAAAAAATTTCCTATTAAATCATTTCCAAATTTTTTGTATGGGATACAGGAATTTTTTTTATAAGGAAAGAAAAAAACTTTTTCAGTAAAAATAAATTTATTACTCTCCCACACTTCCGCCGTGAGTTAATATGGAGCTTTGAAATTTTTATACATAATAACTTATATGAATTTATAAGGAATGCCATAACATATATTGATTTTTATAAGGAACATATGAAAAATTTTGATTTGCTACTATCTATTCTCGGGCACTACACAACGATCGTAGTCATATCATTTTATCGGAAAGCGATTTTGCGAAAAAAAATTTTCTATTAAATCATTTCCAAATTTTTTGTATGGGATACAGGAATTTTTTTTATAAGGAAAGAAAAAAACTTTTTCAGTAAAAAAAAATTTATTACTCTCCCACACTTCCGCCGTGAGTTAATATGGAGCTTTGAAATTTTCATACATAATAATTTATATGAATTTATAAGGAATGGCATAACATATATTGATTTTTATAAGGAGCATATGGAAATTTTTGATTTGCTACTATCTATTCTCGGGCACTACACAACGATCGTAGTCATATCATTTTATCGGAAAGCGATTTTGCGAAAAAAATTTCCTATTAAATCATATCCAAATTTTTTGTATGGGATACAGGAATTTTTTTTATAAGGAAAGAAAAAAACTTTTTCAGTATAAAAAATTTTATTACTCTCCCACACTTCCGCCGTGAGTTAATATGGAGCTTTCAAATTTTTATACATAATAATTTATATGAATTTATAAGGAATGGCATAACATATATTGATTTTTATAAGGAGCATATGAAAAATTTTGTTTTGCTACTATCTATTCTCGGGCACTACACAACGATCGTAGTCATATCATTTTATCGGAAAGCGATTTTGCGAAAAAAAATTTTCTATTAAATCATTTCCAAATTTTTTGCATGGGATACAGGAATTTTTTTTATAAGGAAAGGAAAAAAATTTTCAGTAAAAAAAAATTTATTACTCTCCCACACTTCCGCCATGAGTTAATATGGAGCTTTGAAATTTTTATACATAATAATTTATATGAATTTATAAGGAATGGCATAACATATATTGATTTTTATAAGGAGGATATGAAAAATTTTGTTTTGCTACTATCTATTCTCGGGCACTACACAACGATCGTAGTCATATCATTTTATCGGAAAGCGATTTTGCGAAAAAAAATTTCCTATTAAATCATTTCCAAATTTTTTGTATGGGATACAGGAATTTTTTTTATAAGGAAAGGAAAAAACTTTTTCAGTAAAAAAAAATTTATTACTCTCCCACACTTCCGCCGTGAGTTAATATGGAGCTTTGAAATTTTTATACATAATAATTTATATGAATTTATAAGGAATGGCATAACATATATTGATTTTTATAAGGAGCATATGAAAAATTTTGTTTTGCTACTATCTATTCTCGGGCACTACACAACGATCGTAGTCATATCATTTTATCGGAAAGCGATTTTGCGAAAAAAAATTTTCTATTAAATCATTTCCAAATTTTTTGTATGGGATACAGGAATTTTTTTTATAAGGAAAGGAAAAAACTTTTTCAGTAAAAAAAAATTAATTACTCACCCACACTTCCGCCATGAGTTAATATGGAGCTTTGAAATTTTTATACATAATAATTTATATGAATTTATAAGGAACGGCATAACATATATTGATTTTTATAAGGAGCATATGAAAATGTTTGTTTTGCTACTATCTATTCTCGGGCACTACACAACGATCGTAGTCATATCATTTTATCGGAAAGCGATTTTACGAAAAAAAATTTTCTATTAAATCATTTCCAAATTTTTTGTATGGGATACAGGAATTTTTTTTTATAAGGAAAGGAAAAAACTTTTTCAGTAAAAAAAAATTTATTACTCTCCCACACTTCCGCCGTGAGTTAATATGGAGCTTTGAAATTTTTATACATAATAATTTATATGAATTTATAAGGAATGGCATAACATATATTGATTTTTATAAGGAGCATATGAAAAAATTTGTTTTGCTACTATCCATTCTCGGACACTACACAACGATCGTAGTCATATCATTTTATCGGAAAGCGATTTTGCGAAAAAAATTTTTCTATTAAATCATTTCCAAATTTTTTGTATGGGATACAGGAATTTTTTTTATAAGGAAAGGAAAAAACTTTTTCAGTAAAAAAAAAATTATTACTCTCCCACACTTCCGCCATGAGCTAATATGGAGCTTTCAAATTTTTATACATAATAATTTATATGAATTTATAAGGAATGGCATAACATATATTGATTTTTATAAGGAGCATATGAAAAATTTTGTTTTGCTACTATCTATTCTCGGGCACTACACAACGATCGTAGTCATATCATTTTATCGGAAAGCGATTTTGCGAAAAAAAATTTTCTATTAAATCATTTCCAAATTTTTTGTATGGGATACAAGAATTTTTTTTATAAGGAAAGGAAAAAACTTTTTCAGTAAAAAAAAATTTATTACTCTCCCACACTTCCACCGTGAGTTAATATGGAGCTTTGAAATTTTTATACATAATAATTTATATGAATTTATAAGGAATGGCATAACATATATTGATTTTTATAAGGAGCATATGAAAAATTTTGTTTTGCTACAATCTATTCTCGGGCACTACACAACGATCGTAGTCATATCATTTTATCGGAAAGCGATTTTGCGAAAAAAAATTTTCTATTAAATCATTTCCAAATTTTTTGTATGGGATACAGGAGTTTTTTTTATAAGGAAAGGAAAACCTTTTTCAGTAAAAAAAAATTTATTACTCTCCCACACTTCCGCCGTGAGTTAATATGGAGCTTTGAAATTTTTATACATAATAATTTATATGAATTTATAAGGAATGGCATAACATATATTGATTTTTATAAGGATCATATGAAAAATTTTGATTTGCTACTATCTATTCTCGGGCACTATACAACGATCGTAGTCATATCATTTTATCGGAAAGCGATTTTGCGAAAAAAAATTTCCTATTAAATCATTTCCAAATTTTTTGTATGGGATACGGGAATTTTTTTTATAAGGAAAGGAAAAAACTTTTTCAGTAAAAAAAAAATTATTACTCTCCCACACTTCCGCCGTGAGTTAATATGGAGCTTTGAAATTTTTATACATAATAATTTATATGAATTTATAAGGAATGGCATAACATATATTGATTTTTATAAGGAGCATATTAAAAATTTTGATTTGCTACTATCTATTCTCGGGCACTATACAACGATCGTAGTCATATCATTTTATCGGAAAGCGATTTTGCGAAAAAAAATTTCCTATTAAATCATTTCCAAATTTTTTGTATGGGATACAGGAATTTTTTTTATAAGGAAAGGAAAAAACTTTTTCAGTAAAAAAAAATTTATTACTCTCCCACACTTCCGCCATGAGTTAATATGGAGCTTTGAAATTTTTATACATTATAATTTATATGAATTTATAAGGAACGGCATAACATATATTGATTTTTATAAGGAGCATATGAAAATGTTTGTTTTGCTACTATCTATTCTCGGGCACTATACAACGATCGTAGTCATATCATTTTATCGGAAAGCGATTTTACGAAAAAAAATTTTCTATTAAATCATTTCCAAATTTTTTGTATGGGATACAGGAATTTTTTTTTATAAGGAAAGGAAAAAACTTTTTCAGTAAAAAAAAATTTATTACTCTCCCACACTTCCGCCGTGAGTCAATATGGAGCTTTGAAATTTTTATACATAATAATTTATATGAATTTATAAGGAATGGCATAACATATATTGATTTTTATAAGGAGCATATGAAAAAATTTGTTTTGCTACTATCTATTCTCGGACACTACACAACGATCGTAGTCATATCATTTTATCGGAAAGCGATTTTGCGAAAAAAAATTTTCTATTAAATCATTTCCAAATTTTTTGTATGGGATACAGGAATTTTTTTTATAAGGAAAGGAAAAAACTTTTTCAGTAAAAAAAAAATTATTACTCTCCCACAATTCCGCCATGAGTTAATATGGAGCTTTCAAATTTTTATACATAATAATTTATATGAATTTATAAGGAATGGCATAACATATATTGATTTTTATAAGGAGCATATGAAAAAATTTGTTTTGCTACTATCTATTCTCGGACACTACACAACGATCGTAGTCATATCATTTTATCGGAAAGCGATTTTGCGAAAAAAAATTTTCTATTAAATCATTTCCAAATTTTTTGTATGGGATACAGGAATTTTTTTTATAAGGAAAGTTAAAAACTTTTTCAGTAAAAAAAAAATTATTACTCTCCCACACTTCCGCCATGAGTTAATATGGAGCTTTCAAATTTTTATACATAATAATTTATATGAATTTATAAGGAATGGCATAACATATATTGATTTTTATAAGGAGCATATGAAAAATTTTGTTTTGCTACTATCTATTCTCGGGCACTACACAACGATCGTAGTCATATCATTTTATCGGAAAGCGATTTTGCGAAAAAAAAATTTCTATTAAATCATTTCCAAATTTTTTGTATGGGATACAAGAATTTTTTTTATAAGGAAAGGAAAAAACTTTTTCAGTAAAAAAAATTTATTACTCTCCCACACTTCCACCGTGAGTTAATATGGAGCTTTGAAATTTTTATACATAATAATTTATATGAATTTATAAGGAATGGCATAACATATATTGATTTTTATAAGGAGCATATGAAAAATTTTGTTTTGCTACTATCTATTCTCGGGCACTACACAACGATCGTAGTCATATCATTTTATCGGAAAGCGATTTATCGAAAAAAAAATTTCTATTAAATCATTTCCAAATTTTTTGTATGGGATACAGGAATTTTTTTTATAAGGAAAGGAAAAAACTTTTTCAGTAAAAAAAAATTTATTACTCTCCCACACTTCCGCCGTGAGTTAATATGGAGCTTTCAAATTTTTATACATAATAATTTATATGAATTTATAAGGAATGGCATAACATATATTGATTTTTATAAGGATCATATGAAAAATTTTGATTTGCTACTATCTATTCTCGGGCACTATACAACGATCGTAGTCATATCATTTTATCGGAAAGCGATTTTGCGAAAAAAAATTTCCTATTAAATCATTTCCAAATTTTTTGTATGGGATACAGGAATTTTTTTTATAAGGAAAGTTAAAAACTTTTTCAGTAAAAAAAAAATTATTACTCTCCCACACTTCCGCCATGAGTTAATATGGAGCTTTCAAATTTTTATACATAATAATTTATATGAATTTATAAGGAATGGCATAACATATATTGATTTTTATAAGGAGCATATGAAAAATTTTGTTTTGCTACTATCTATTCTCGGGCACTACACAACGATCGTAGTCATATCATTTTATCGGAAAGCGATTTTGCGAAAAAAAATTTTCTATTAAATCATTTCCAAATTTTTTGTATGGGATACAAGAATTTTTTTTATAAGGAAAGGAAAAAACTTTTTCAGTAAAAAAAAAAATTTATTACTCTCCCACACTTCCACCGTGAGTTAATATGGAGCTTTGAAATTTTTATACATAATAATTTATATGAATTTATAAGGAATGGCATAACATATATTGATTTTTATAAGGAGCATATGAAAAATTTTGTTTTGCTACTATCTATTCTCGGGCACTACACAACGATCGTAGTCATATCATTTTATCGGAAAGCGATTTTGCGAAAAAAAATTTTCTATTAAATCATTTCCAAATTTTTTGTATGGGATACAGGAGTTTTTTTTATAAGGAAAGGAAAACCTTTTTCAGTAAAAAAAAATTTATTACTCTCCCACACTTCCGCCGTGAGTTAATATGGAGCTTTGAAATTTTTATACATAATAATTTATATGAATTTATAAGGAATGGCATAACATATATTGATTTTTATAAGGAGCATATGAAAAATTTTGTTTTGCTACTATCTATTCTCGGGCACTACACAACGATCGTAGTCATATCATTTTATCGGAAAGCGATTTATCGAAAAAAAAATTTCTATTAAATCATTTCCAAATTTTTTGTATGGGATACAGGAATTTTTTTTATAAGGAAAGGAAAAAACTTTTTCAGTAAAAAAAAATTTATTTCTCTCCCACACTTCCGCCGTGAGTTAATATGGAGCTATGAAATTTTTATACATAATAATTTATATGAATTTATAAGGAATGGCATAACATATATTGATTTTTATAAGGATCATATGAAAAATTTTGATTTGCTACTATCTATTCTCGGGCACTATACAACGATCGTAGTCATATCATTTTATCTGAAAGCGATTTTGCGAAAAAAAATTTCCTATTAAATCATTTCCAAATTTTTTGTATGGGATTCGGGAATTTTTTTTATAAGGAAAGGAAAAAACTTTTTCAGTAAAAAAAAAATTATTACTCTCCCGCACTTCCGCCGTGAGTTAATATGGAGCTTTGAAATTTTTATACATAATAATTTATATGAATTTATAAGGAATGGCATAACATATATTGATTTTTATAAGGAGCATATTAAAAATTTTGATTTGCTACTATCTATTCTCGGGCACTATACAACGATCGTAGTCATATCATTTTATCGGAAAGCGATTTTGCGAAAAAAAATTTCCTATTAAATCATTTCCAAATTTTTTGTATGGGATACAGGAATTTTTTTTATAAGGAAAGGAAAAAACTTTTTCAGTAAAAAAAAATTTATTACTCTCCCACACTTCCGCCATGAGTTAATATGGAGCTTTGAAATTTTTATACATAATAATTTATATGAATTTATAAGGAACGGCATAACATATATTGATTTTTATAAGGAGCATATGAAAATGTTTGTTTTGCTACTATCTATTCTCGGGCACTATACAACGATCGTAGTCATATCATTTTATCGGAAAGCGATTTTACGAAAAAAAATTTTCTATTAAATCATTTCCAAATTTTTTGTATGGGATACAGGAATTTTTTTTTATAAGGAAAGGAAAAAACTTTTTCAGTAAAAAAAAATTTATTACTCTCCCACACTTCCGCCGTGAGTCAATATGGAGCTTTGAAATTTTTATACATAATAATTTATATGAATTTATAAGGAATGGCATAACATATATTGATTTTTATAAGGAGCATATGAAAAAATTTGTTTTGCTACTATCTATTCTCGGACACTACACAACGATCGTAGTCATATCACTTTATCGGAAAGCGATTTTGCGAAAAAAAATTTTCTATTAAATCATTTCCAAATTTTTTGTATGGGATACAGGAATTTTTTTTATAAGGAAAGGAAAAAACTTTTTCAGTAAAAAAAAATTATTACTCTCCCACAATTCCGCCATGAGTTAATATGGAGCTTTCAAATTTTTATACATAATAATTTATATGAATTTATAAGGAATGGCATAACATATATTGATTTTTATAAGGAGCATATGAAAAATTTTGTTTTGCTACTATCTATTCTCGGGCACTACACAACGATCGTAGTCATATCATTTTATCGGAAAGCGATTTTGCGAAAAAAAATTTTCTATTAAATCATTTCCAAATTTTTTGTATGGGATACAAGATTTTTTTTTATAAGGAAAGGAAAAAACTTTTTCAGTAAAAAAAAATTTATTACTCTCCCACACTTCCGCCATGAGTTAATATGGAGCTTTCAAATTTTTATACATAATAATTTATATGAATTTATAAGGAATGGCATGACATATATTGATTTTTATAAGGAGCATATGAAAAATTTTGTTTTGCTTCTATCTATTCTCGGACACTACACAACGATCGTAGACATATCATTTTATCGGAAAGCGATTTTGTGAAAAAAATTTTTCTATTAAATCATTTCCAAATTTTTTGTATGGGATACAGGAATTTTTTTGATAAGGAAAGGAAAAAACTTTTTCAGTAAAAAAAAATTTATTACTCTCCCACACTTCCGCCATGAGTTAATATGGAGCTTTGAAATTTTTATACATAATAATTTATATGAATTTATAAGGAATGGCATAACATATATTGATTTTTATAAGGAGCATATGAAAAATTTTGTTTTGCTACTATCTATTCTCGGGCACTACACAACGATCGTAGTCATATCATTTTATCGGAAAGCGATTTTGCGAAAAAAATTTTTCTATTAAATCATTTCCAAATTTTTTGTATGGGATACAGGAATTTTTTTTATAAGGAAAGGAAAAAACTTTTTCAGTAAAAAAAAAAATTATTACTCTCCCACACTTCCGCCGTGAGTTAATATGGAGCTTTGAAATTTTTATACATAATAATTTATATGGATTTATAAGGAATGGCATAACATATATTGATTTTTATAAGGAGCATATGAAAATTTTTTGTTTTGCTACTATCTATTCTCGGCACTACACAACGATCGTAGTCATATCATTTTATCGGAAAGCGATTTTGCGAAAAAAAATTTTCTATTAAATCATTTCCAAATTTTTTGTATGGGATACAGGAATTTTTTTTATAAGGAAAGGAAAAAACTTTTTCAGTAAAAAAAAAATTTATTACTCTCCCACACTTCCGCCGTGAGTTAATATGGAGCTTTGAAATTTTTATACATAATAATTTATATGAATTTATAAGGAATGGCATAACATATATTGATTTTTATAAGGAGCATATGAAAAATTTTGATTTGCTACTATCTATTCTCGGGCACTACACAACGATAGTAGTTATATCATTTTATCGGAAAGCGATTTTGCGAAAAAAAAATTTCTATTAAATCATTTCCAAATTTTTTGTATGGGATACAGGGAATTTTTTTTATAAGGAAAGGAAAAAACTTTATCAGTAAATAAAAATTTATTACTCTCCCACACTTCCGCCGTGAGTTAATATGGAGCTTTCAAATTTTTATACATAATAATTTATATGAATTTATAAGAAATGGCATAACATATATTGATTTTTTACAAAAATTGGGAAATGAGTTTTTCGCAAATGTGATTGATTTCCAGTAAAAGCAGATGATTAGGATTGGTGTGTAGTGTATGAAAATGGATAGTGGCCAATCAACATTTTTTCATGTGTTCCTTATAAAATTCTCAAAAACTTTATACCAACCCCTATAAATTCATGTGGCAAACATCGAAAATGCGATTTCCAGTATAAGCATATGATTAGGATTGGTTGTACAGGAATTTTTTTTTAAGGAAAGAGAAAAACTTTCTCAGTAAAAAAAAT
>OZ005744.1:51801028-51831028 GCA_963930735.1 Dioctria linearis
GTGAGCCGTGCCCAGTCAAAAGGAAACCTAAGCAAAGATTGAATTCAAATTCCGGATGCTCTTCTACGAAGGTCACCCGGTTTATGAACTCAAACGTTGCTCTTCCCTTTTCACTATCCCTTCACCTATCCTGCCATCTATCTACTATACACTGCCTTAGTGTACTTTCCCTCTCCTTTTTGCTGAGGCCTTGCACAGCTACATTCGACACCCAGTCATTGTCTGTCAGGGCAATTCCCTTCTTGACCCTGTAGGACAAGCTCTTGCCTATCGCTGCCAGATCAAGCGGGGCTGCTCCCATTAAGGCCTGAAGGGCATCTGTTGACACTGTGCGGCACACAGCTAGACACGACAGGAGCATGATCCTCTGACAAGAGAGGATTTTTGCTCGTCCTACTACAGTCTTCACATTTTCGCACCAGACGGGTGCCCCGTATGTTGCACAAGCAACAAACAGGCCCTCATAAATTGCCCGCGTGGCTTTCCGGCTTAAACCCCATTCTCTCCTCATCACACGTCGAAGCTGGCCTACTACATTTAAAATACGCCTTTTAGTTTCTACCAGGTGGCAGTCAAATCTGATCCGCTCTGTCATACTTATACCTAAGTATTTGACTTGCGTTGAGTATTTGAGGCTACCACCATTTATCCTCACCAACGGTGGACGGTTCAGTGACAGTGTTCCCTTGAGGAGCATCATAACTGTCTTTTCAGCTGAAACGCTCACTCCAACATTTACGCCCCAATCATACACCATTTTAATAACCCTCTCACTCTTGAGCTCTAGGTTCAGTCTTGAGTCTGCTTCGACTAGCAGCAGTAGATCATCTGTATATGCGCAGCATTTTCCCTCTCCCGCAAGTTGGTGCAACAGGGAGTCCATCATAAGATTCCATATAAATGGACCACAGATGGACCCCTGAGGACAACCTCTGGTCACGTTTTTCCAGACATGTTCCCCTTTCCCTACTACACAGGCCTTTCTCTCGGAGAAGTACCTTTGCCATAGGTCTATCTCCTGGCAGCCAACTTCCCTAAGTCTAGCAATTACCCTTTCCCAACTTAAATAGTCAAAAGCACCTTTAAAATCTACAAATATGCCCAAGACATATTTACTTTCACTCGCTTTCACACTCCCTTTCACATATAACCAGGCATTCTCAACACTTTTTCCTTTTTTAAAACCATACTGCCTTTCAGACATCTCATTCAGAGTTATCTGCTCAAGTCGATTAACCATTATTCTCTCCAGCACTTTTCCAAGCACTGGGAGAAGGCTAATTCCTCTATAGGATCGAGGGTTGCTCCTGATTTTATCAGGTGACTTGAGCAGGATAACTACCCTAGCACACTTCCATTCACTAGGAAAATATCCCTCTCTCACACATTTCGCGAACATAGCAGTCAGGTGGCCTGGGATGGCACGCCAGATGCTCTTGCACATCTCGCCTGTCATCCCGTCCAACCCCGGAGATCTCTTCGAGCGAAGCAGGGCCACGCTTTCCGAGATCTCGGTTGTTTCCAAGTCTGGGCACACAGATCTCTCCATAGATGGAGGAGATTGAGCTGCCTCGTCGTCTGGAAAGAATTCATTCAAGAGAACATTCACGCATTCATTCCACGTTGTCAGGATATTCTCCCCCACTCGAATGCCACTTATATCACTATTTTTCTTATCCATACAGATTTTATATACCCTCCCCCAAGGATCATTCCTGTTGTCACTTACAAAGCGCTTCCAGTCAGACTCTTTTGTGCGCTCCATCATTTCTTTGTATTCCCGCACGTTCTGCTGGTACTCTTCCCTTAGCTGCTCGGCGTTTTCTCTTTCCCTCTGTCTGGCTTTCTGGTATCTTTTCCGTAGGCGTCTAACACTGCTACGCTTGGCTGTAAGGTCACTAGTCCACCACCTCACTCGTCTTCTGTCAGGGGCAGTAGTCCTGGCGAACATATTGTTGTTCACCCTACCCAGCCACTCATTCAGTACTCGCACCTGGTTATCAATATCCATTGTTCTGAAATCGCTCAGCGGCACGCTGGTAGCTTCTTCCTCTATACACGCAGAATGATAACTCCAGTCTGCCCCCTTAGTGTTCCACCTCTTGTTGTCCATTTCTTCATTTGTGCTCACCACCCTTTCGTTGGCCAGAATGACCTCGATCAGGTTGTGATCACTTATTCATAATCCAGCCTTGATGCTCCACCGCGATGAAAATGCCCTAGTGGCATCATTCGCTAGTGTAACATCAATGTCGCTCTTTCCTCATTAAGAACATTGAGGTCCTTTACAAGCACGTATTCGGACAGCATCTCACCCCGATAGTGATTCGGATGACCAGACGAATGTCCGGTCACCTTGCTGAACCACATCGGAGATGATGCATTCGCATCCATACCGAAGATGACTGGCTTGCTTCTTACACGAACTAGTACCGCATCCACGTATCTGAGGTACGGCTCAAGCTGTTCACTGTACTTGCAGTACATACTCACCAGGAACAGTTCTCCTAGTGCTCCCCTCACCCACACACACACACACCCCATTCATTCGTCAAGTCACTCACCAGAACACACATGGCATTTGGGTCATTCACCACTATTGCCGCATTCGCTCTTGCATTGGGAAATATCCTCATGTCAGAAGGAAGTCCCCTTATGCTCCCATTCATCGTATATGGCTCTTGCAGCAGAGCGTACTTCACATTTTCCTCTTTTATCGAGACGCCTAGATCGCACATAACAGCGTATGTACCCTGACAATTAAATTGGAAAATTTTTGTCTCCATTTTAATGTCTGGAATTCGCCCTTTCAACTATCCTACTATAAACAGGGCATGCCATTGACATCATAAGGTGTCCCGCTGGCTTTCCCATATGCGCACAGTTTCTGCAGTTCGGCTTGTTCCTACATTGGGCCCATATATGGCCTTCTTGTCCACAGCGTCTGCATACATTATCCTTAGCTCCACAATCCGCAATCCTGTGGTCAAAGCCAAGGCATCTATGAGTTATGAACGAGTACCACAAGATATTACATCTTCCAACGCTGAGTAGTCTTTCCACCACCTTTGCAGAGCCCTCAAGAACCACTCTTACAGTCTTACCCTCCTCAGCTATCCAAGGGGCGCTCACCATACGGACGCTCTTTCTGAACTCTTCCACCGTCATGTTATGGTCCTTCTTAATGTTCCTCTCATATAATTCCTGCATAAACTCCTCGCATGATATTGTTGCGTCCACATCACGTACAACGATCCTGGGGCCCAGCTTTTCGTTGATTGTGACTTCTAGACCACATTCTCCGAATTTCGTATTATCAAAAATCATCTTCCTTTCTGCGACTGAGGGCGTGCGTATGATCGCTCCACCACTACGAATTGGCTTCACATCGTGTACCCTGACCCCAAGTGAGGGCCCCACCTCCTTAAATACTTTATCGATAACTTCCTTCGAAGTAGTAGTTTTATCCCTACTCCTCACCACGACAGACCAGGTCTCCACTGGCTTCACCACAGGTTTTGTCCATGCTGAGCCCTTCGCTGCTCCCGCATTTGCCTTCGTCGTATTCTTACCACCTGCCACACCTACTTCATTCTTTAGACCTATCTTATTTGCAAAATCAAGGCTCCCACTCAGCCTTTCGTTCTCCCCTATAATGCCCATCAGCAGTGCTTCGTACCTACTGGCAACATTCAAGACCTGCTGCATAAATTCGACAGGGACATCTTTCCGCACTACTAGCTTCTGCAAGTCACTAGTGATCCCCTTCATTTCAGTAACTGCAGATTTCAGCCTGTAGTCCTTT
Source organism: Dioctria linearis (assembly GCA_963930735.1). Lineage (NCBI taxonomy): Eukaryota > Metazoa > Arthropoda > Insecta > Diptera > Asilidae > Dioctria > Dioctria linearis. The sequence continues at coordinate 51,804,834 of OZ005744.1, forward strand.
TTCCCACCCTGCTGCGAAAAATTCTCAGACATTCCCTTTGCCTTCTTAGAATCTGAGGCCCTATTTCCTACCTCCTTCATGGTGCTGTTTAGCTCCTCGTTTTCTGACATGCTTTGCAAATCTTCAGAGTTGCTCAACGGTACAGCCTGCTTTCTTCCCCGAGTGTCAGGTGAAGAGATATCAGATTCGCTACTCGAAGAATCGGCGATGATTCTTGCCTTGTCCAGCTCCGCACTAATTTTTTTTACCTTTTTTACAATTGGTTTCGACCTAGTCTTACCTGTTGGGGCCATTTTCATGCCCTTTTTGCAGAATCACTAACTTACAACTAACTATTTATAAGTAAATCTCCACTAAAATACCTATGTGTAAAAGCCACCTAGAAAGTGTAAGAATAAAAATAAAAACGTCAAAAATTCGTGAAAGACAATTTTTTCTTTTTAAATTCCTGAAAAAATATTCAAAAAAAACCGAGAGAATAAACAACAATAAAAATAAAACGCCAAAAAACAATTTTCCTTCTGAAATTCCTGAAAAAATATTATATATATATAATATCTAACAACTACGTTCACTGACCTGTTTTCCTTCGATGCGTCTTCTTTCACAATTTCACTAATCACAAAGTGTGTCCTTTTTTCACCACTTACTTAATTTTTCACAAAGTGTCTTTTTCACTACAATAAAAACTTTCACCGGCCCAAGCAAAAGGGTCGGGATAGCAATAAAAACCGCCGTCCGTAACAGGTACACAGGTAAACGTGTACGGATTACCCGTTGCTCCGCTACAAAGCCCGTCAGGTACACAAACGGTATCCTCACAACAAAACTGGTACACACAAATCCACACAGAGATCACAATCCTTAACAAAATTTTGGGAAAATTTTCGTCAAAATCGCTAAATACCACACGTCCGCACTCATAAACTGCTGCAATGCAACTGAGTAGATAGGGACAGAAAGCTTCAATGGTTTTACGTGAGCACCTGCCAAGAATGGCTTATCTCACGGCATTCTTCATGCACGGATTGTAAGGATCCAATCAGACTCCTCGTGTCGAAACAACGAGTACCAGTATGCCAAGATTGCATGACATGACATCAACTTACTGGTAGAAGCGAGACCTATCCTATCTCTGCCGATCTTTGGGTCACGGCATCCTATACCACAGCCACTACGATACTCCCATAAAGGGGCCACATCCCAAGTTGAGGTGGATAAAACCTTGTTATCCAGGGCTCCTCTAACCCCGTAGTACCAAGTTAGCCAATGTCGGGCCGCCCATTTGGTATGGCTTTCGTAAAGGCATGATCAACGGACCATGAATACTCCCAGTTTCAATCTTTCATGCTAGATATCTTTTTTAAACGGTACTGGTAACTCCGTTCGGGCCTAGATCTTATTAGCAGTGTCCAAAAGAATTGTACTTGGCCTATACAGGTAATACAATCTTTTGGACGCTGGCGGAGGGGACCACGTGAAGGTTAAGATATGCCCAAATTCAGTCTGGATAGGCTTAGTGATTCACCATTTGGATCATATAGCTGACCATGCATATTAACCATATAAAACTACTAACATACATACCTGATTTCCGTTTTTCATCAACTTATTATTCATCTTCTTCTCTTCGCCCTTCGCACTACTATGTCTGAGATTTTATTATTCTGACTTACATGAGCACATAACTTCGATTGCATCGTGGGCCAATCCAAGCCTAGGATCTACTACAGTACCCACACAGCCAAAAATCTCAATTTCAATTTCGCTAAGGTGTTACCTCGCCGTGAGAAGTACCAATTCGTGCCCATAGAACTCAGCTAACTATACCACACTTTTGTACGTACTCTCCTGGGACATGCCAAAGCGATATACCAACAATATCAAAACAACAAAATCGCCCATAAAATCATACCACCAATTCAACAAACCGACAAAGTCCATCTATCAAGTATGCATGCTTTCCTTTTATACGGCTTTCACCTTGTTCAGCATTGCGCTTCACAGACTACTTTCCCCCACCCCCCCCCCCCAGTAGATAGGGACAGAAAGTCCATGAGGATTAACGTGAGCTCCTGCCATCATGGCTTAATCTCACGGTGTTCTTCACACACGGATTGATTTTGTGACGTCAATCATCGCCCTCCAGTTGCATTTCTGCTTCTGAAGTATCAGTCAACGCCAAGTGCATGCCTGGCGCCCTCACTGATGGGAGCGAGACCTATCTAACATCTCTTCCGATCTATGGGTCACGGCACCCGGTTGATTAAGCGCAACTCCACACCGAGATCATACCCAAGCAGTGAAAGTTCAGCGAACAGTCACAAAGTATTCACTCTGCCCGCGATATGGGCGTCAACCACAGCCACCACGTTACTCCCCGAAGGGCCTCACCAATGTCGGAATGACAGCTTGTGCCATGGGCACCGACCCCGTGGTACCCGAAAAACCTCAGGTCAGGCTTCGTAGCAAAGACGTATATAGTCTACGCTACTTCAGTTGGGCTTCATGCATGCCCGGGACTGATGGCCCTCCATACCGCTTATATTTCTTCCTGCCTTGCATACCTTCTCCTTCTGATTCTAAAAACTTCTTTTGCATATGTAGTAATGCACTGATGCCTTTCTCTGCTACTCAGTACATTGCTGAAAACATATCTTCCCTCAACTCTTTCTATTCCCATGCTACCTAAGTCCCTGAAACTACCATACATAGGACATTCACACAGAACATGCACCCAGTCCTCACACTCGCCTCCACACAAACATTTCTGGCTTTCACTTAGCCTCCTCTTGTGGAGGAAGGCATTAAGTGAGCCGTGCCCTGTCAAAAGAAAACCTAAGCAAAGATTGAATTCAAATTCCGGATGCTCTTCTACGAAGGTCACCCGGTTTATGAACTCAGACGTTGCTCTTCCCTTTTCCCGGTTTATGAACTCAGACGTTGCTCTTCCCTTTTCACTATCCCTCCACCTATCCTGCCATCTATCTACTATACACTGCCTTAGTGTACTTTCCCTCTCCTTTTTGCTGAGGCCTTGCACAGCTATATTCGACACCCAGTCATTGTCTCTCAGGGCAATTCCCTTCTTGATCCTGTAGGATAAGCTCTTGCCTATCGCTACCAGATCAAGCGGGGCTGCTCCCATTAAGACCTGAAGGGCATCTGTTGACACTGTGCGGCACACAGCTAGACACGACAGGAGCATAATTCTCTGACAAGAGAGTATTTTTGCTCTTCCTACTACTGTCTTGATACCTTCACACCAGATCGGTGCCCCATATGTTGCACAAGCAACAAACAGGCCCTCATAGATCGTCCGCGTTGCTTTTCTGCTCAGGCCCCATTCAGTCCTCAATACTCGACTGAGCTGACCAACCAAGCTTAGCATACGCTTCTTGACCTCCACAAAATGACAGTCAAAGCGCATTCTTTCACTCATGCTTATACCCAAGTACTTTACTTGGGTTACATACTTCAAACTGCCTTCATACACTCTAACACAAGGGGGACGATTTAAAGACAGTTTGCCTTTAAGCAGCATCATTGCTGTTTTCTCCCTTGAGACACTCACCCCAACACTTGCACCCCATTCAAAGACCATTCTCACTACTCTTTCACTCTTCCTTTCAATTTCCAACCTCGAGTCTGCTTCTACTAGGAGAAGCAGATCATCTGCATAGGCGCAACATTTGCACTCACTCTCCAGTTGGCCCAGCAAAGTATCCATCATGAGATTCCAAATAAATGGACCACAGATAGATCCCTGCGGGCAACCTCTAAAGACATTACGCCATGCAGTTTCCCTCTTCCCAACTACACACGCCTTCCTATCCGTGAAATAGCTATCCCATAGACCAATTTCCTGACAGCCAACTTCCCTCAGTTTCTCCGTAACCCTATGCCAGCTCAGGTAATCGAATGCGCCTTTGAAATCAACAAAGATTCCCAGGACATATCGACTCCTGCTGTCTTTCACACTATCTACAACATACATCCACGCATCTTCCACACATTTGCCTTTCTTAAAGCCATACTGCCTTTCAGACATAGCATTCACTGTTTTCTGCTCCAGTCTCTTAACCATAATTCTCTCCAGTACTTTTCCAAGTACTGGGAGAAGGCTAATTCCTCGGTAGGAACGAGGGTTGCTCCTGATTTTATCAGGTGACTTGAGCAGCACAACAACTCTTGCACACTTCCATTCATTGGGAAAGTAGCTTTCACTTAAGCACTTTTCATACACAGCTGCAAGGTAGTCTGGGATGGCACGCCAGATGCTTTTACACATCTCACCTGTCATCCCATCCAGTCCCGGCGATCTCCTAGAGCGAAGCAAGCCAACGCTTTCGGAGATCTCAACTGCTTCCAGATCTGGAGCCCCAGTCATCTCCCTGCTAGGAAGAGATTGAGTCAACTCCGCATCCAGAAAGAACTCAGTCAGCAACACATTCATGCATTCATTCCAAGTGGTAAGATTATTATCTCCCACTCGAATGCCACTAACATTTCCAACAACCTTTTTACCCCTGCAGATCTTATAGACCTTGCCCCAAGGATCATTCCTATTGTCCCTTACAAAGCGCTTCCAGTCAGACTCTTTTGTGCGCTGCATAATAATTTTATACTCTCGCACGTTCTGCTGGTACTCTCTCCTAAGCTACTCTGCATTTTCCTCTTCCCTCTGTCTGGCTCTCTGGAATCTCTTCCGGAGACGCCTAACATTCCTTCGTTTTCCCGCTAATTCTCTATTCCACCATTTTACTCTCCTATCATTCATGGCAACAGTTCTTGAGAACATGCCGTCATTCACACTAGTCATCCACTCTTTTAAACTACGCACCTGGTCATCCACACTCATTGCCTTGAAATCACTCAACGGTGTACTCGAAGCTGCCTCCTCCATGCATACCGAGAAGTAGCTCCAGTCAGCACCCCGAGTGTTCCATCTCCTCACACCCATATCCTCATTCGTGTCCACCACCCTTTCCCTGGTCAAATTGATCTCTATCAAGTTGTGGTCACTGATCCCATATCCAGCCTAGATGGTCCACCGCGATGTAAATGCCAAAGCAGCATTATTCGCTAGTGTCACATCAATGTCGCTCTTGCCTCTCGGGCCACTAAAAGTATTGCTGTTACTTGGCTCATTAAGGACATGAAGATCCTTTGTGAGCACATATTCTGACAGCATCTCACCCCGATAGCGATTCTGGTAACCTGACGAATGTCCAGTCACCTTACTGAACCACATCGGGGATGATGCGTTCGCATCCATGCCAAGGATGACAGGCTTGCTACTCGCCAGTAGTAGCACCGCATCCAAATACTCAAGATAAGGCTCCAGGAGCTCATCAAATTTACAGTAGACGCTCACTAAGAACAATTCCCCTTGAGGTGCATCTATCCAGACACACACGCCCCATTCGTTCACCAAGTCGCTAACGGCAAGGCACTCAACATCATGATGCCCATTCACCACAACCTTCATTCTAGAAGGTAGTCCCCTCACCATCCCATCTACCGCATATGGCTCTTGTAACAGGGCATACTTGATATTGTTCTCTTGTATCAAGACGTCCAGGTCACACATAACGGCATACGACCCTTGACAGTTAAGCTGGTAGATTTGCATCTCCATCTTAATGTCTTGAGTTCGCTCTTTCCACCAGATTGGCATACATCGGGCATGCTGCTGACATCATTCGATGTCTCGCAGGTCTCCCTCTTTTGCTGCAATCACGGCAATGCATTTCATTCAGGCAGCTGACCGCCTTATGGCCCTCTTGACCACAACGGTAACATACGTCGCCCTTTGCAGGGCACTCCGCAATCCTGTGGTCAAGCCCTGAGCATCTGAAACACCCCTGCACTACCGCATATGGCCGAACTCTAAGAGAGTAACACCCTATGTAGCTGCTGCGTGCATTTAACAGAGCCTGCGTAAGTAGTTCCGGTCCCTCGATGATAACGTTGACATTCTTTTTCACATCAGCCACCCACGGACGGCTGACCATTTTCACCTTTTTCCTGTAATCCTGCGACGTCATTTTGTCCCCAATATTGAGCTCGTACAAATCACTCATGAACTCTTCACAAGTGATTGACGAGCTAACCCCCGTGATTACTACCCTTGGGCGTTTGTCATTTGCACAGACATCCAGCCCACATTCCTTGAATTTCCCATTCTGCAGGACTTTCTCCCTTTCAGCTACTGATGGTGTACCAATGATAACGCCTCCATTTCTTAGCGGCTTAACATCGTGGGCCCTAACTTTTAGGGTAGGACCTACCTCCTTTACCACTTTGTTAATTATCTCATCCGCTGTAACACCTTGCGCCTTTCCCCTAACTACAACAGACCAGTTCTCCACTGGCTTTGATACAGGCTTTGATACAGGCTTAGTCACTGCCAGGCCTATATTCGCTCCCGAGATCGCCTTTGATATATTTTTTCCACCTAATACCCCCTGACCTACATCTTCTTTCCGAAATTCACCTTTTCGTAAGAATTCAAGGTTTCCACTCAACCTTTCATTCTCACCTAAAACCCCATCATCAACTCTTCATACCTGGTAGAAAACTTCAGTATATGCAATGTAGTCTCAGCCGGAACTACATTGCCTACTAATAGCTTCTGCAAGTCACTGGTGATCTCTTTCATCTCAGTGATTACAGTTTTCAGCCGGTAATCCCCTTTCTTGCACTTTCCAACAATACCCTTCCTCTCTTCACTCTTCTTACCCTTGCTGTCTGCTGCTCTCATGGTACTGTTGAGCAACCCACCCTCCCTAACTTTCGCAGCCACTGCTACCTTTCTTCCCCTCTGTTCGTTAGAAGAGTCATCCGACTCACTCCCTGAAGAACTCAAAATCCCCGGACTTGTCTGCTTTTTTGTTCCCATGCTTTTAATCTTTTTGGACAACGGCTTCTTAAACTTCATATTAATCCCCCGTTTAGTAGTGTTAGTAGCGGGCATTTTACCCTGCTTACTAGCACAATGAAATAAATTAACACAATTTCCTACAGCCCAATAAAAATTACCAATACTACTAAGAATTCAAAATTATAAGTGAAACCAGAAACAAGAAATACAATTACAGAAACAAAATATAGGGTATACGGAAATATCGGGACAAAATATATAATATATAATATATGAATATATTGTTACGTGCCGCAAAGTGAATCAAGCGACATCTGTTAGGAATGGAAGCAACTTTAGGTTAGTGACATCCTAGTAAACTGGGTTTGGGGAATGGAATATTCAGGAGGGTTCTAGGATAATTCGTAGAGTATAAATACGGCGCTGCTCACATCCAGGAGGCGAGTATTATTTCAGACAGCGAAGTGAACGAAGTAAACTATTGGGATTGCGATAATTAGAAGTACAGTACTAGCGATAAATAAAGAGTTGATTTGATAATTATTTGTGAATTTGTGAGAGTAAACAATAAAGTTAAATAAAGAAAGAACTTTTGAATTATATCTGAAATATTTTGTTTAAATAACGAACTAAGGCCACGCTCGTAACAACTGGTGTCAGAAGTAAAATAAAATCGCGAAATAAAGTGGTGGCATTTGAATTTGAAATTCAAAGAGTGATTAATTTTGTGAAATCGTGTGTAAAAATTCCGAAAGATAATTTTATATTAAACTGTGAGTGAATTACAAAAGACGCAAGAATGGGACGCAAGCTAGAGGAGCTTCGCATACAGGAATTGAAAGTGGAGTTGGGGAAGCGGTCATTACAAATGACTGGCCTAAAGAATGTTCTAGTCGAGCGACTTAGACAAGCTTTGATAGAGGAAGAAAAGAATCCTGAGACATTCGTTTTCGAAGAAGAACCAGAAATTGAGGAAGAGCCTGCAATGAACATAGAACAGCTTTTAAGTACTTTAATGAGCAAAATGGAAGCCCGTTTTGATGAACAAAAGAATTCTCTCCAGGAACAAAAGAATTCTCTCCAGGAACAAAAGAATTCTCTCCAAGAACAAAAGAATTCTCTCCAGGAACAAAAGAATTCCCTCGAGGACCACAAGAAATCTATGGAAACCCGTTTGGACGAACAAAAGAATTCTCTCCAGGAACAAAAGAATTCTCTCGAGGATCACAAGAAATCTATGGAAACCCGTTGGGACGAACAAAAGAATTCTCTCCAGGAACACAAGAAATCTATAGAAACCCGTTTGGACGAACAAAAGAATTCTCTCCAGGAACAAAAGAATTCTATGGAATCACGTTTAGATGAGCAGAAGAATGCTTTGGATGAACAAAAGAATTCTATGGAATCCCGTTTAGATGAGCAGAAGAAATCACTGGAAACGCGTTTGGATGAACAAAAGAGTTCTCTGGAGAATTGTCTAGAAAGTCGCTTAGAGGAACAAAAGAATTTCCTGAAAAACTCGTTAGACGAACAAAATTTAAAAATTGAAGGAATCGAGCAAGAAGTGGCGGAAGTTCAACAAAAAGTGACCGAACAGCTTGACAATTTCAAATCAGATTTGGAGAAGATGAAGCATCGACAACCACGGCACGAAGGAATTGAAATATCCAATGCAGGCAGAATGAAACCTCCAATATTTGATGGACAAAATTCGTGGCATATTTTCAAGAGACAATTCGAGGCTGCTTCCGAAGTAAACGGATGGAATGATGCAGACAAAGCCACAGCTCTGGTATTAGCACTTCGAGGTTCTGCATCAGAGCTTTTACAAACTTTACCGATAGAAAGGCAACGTGATTATACTTCATTAGTACAGGCGATAGAGTTACGTTATGGAGATGAACACATGCAGCAAGTATATCGCCTACAGCTACGCAACAGGATTCAAAAGCATGGCGAATCACTACAACAACTGCAGGCTGATGTGGAAAGATTAGCTTATCTCTCATACTCTAGCGTAAATGTGGATTTCCTTAATGAAGTGGCAACAGAAGCATTTGTGAACGCTATCGCAGATCAAAATTTACAACAAGCGTTGAGGCTAGCAGGAAAGAAATCAACAGCAGAAGCACTAGCCTATGCACTAGCGTATGAATCTGCCAGGCAAGCTTTTCGAAGTGCAGTACGAGTGAGAATTTCGGTGGAGGAATGTACTTGTAATAGAATGCAGAGCAATTCTACACGCGGTATTCTGCGATGCTGGAATTGTAATAGACCAGGACACTTCCAAAGGGACTGCAGAAAACGCCGACGAATGGAAGCGCTAGAAGAAGGGCAGAGATATCGAGCTGGGCAAAGATATCGAGTTGGGCAGCAGACTCACAGCAGAATACCGTCATCAGAGACCACTCCTTCGCGTGGTGTCATTCGATGCTGGAAATGTAGTAGACTGGGACACCTGCAAAACGACTGTAGGAAACGAGGACGAATGCAAACAACAGAAGAAGAAGGGAGAAGATGGCGAGCTAGAGAGCAAGCTTTCCGTGGAGAGACTAGACTGTAACCTCATGACTTTGAAATCCCATACCGCAAAGGACGTATCCACGGATATGCAGAAGCTTTTTCACAACGTCCATGCAATCCTGAATGGAATCATTGCGGACGGATGGAAGAAAAAGATGACGATGACTACAATGATGATAACGAAAGTCGAAAGAAAAAAGGAAAGAAATCCAAAGATGATGATGATTACGGTGATAAAAGTAAAAAGAAGAAAGGAAAGAAATCCAAGAGCAAGGACAATGAAAGAAAGAAAAAGACGAAAAGTAAAGGGTCTAAAGATGCTGATAATGACGATGATAAGGGTATAATGAAGGTCGGAAAAGGTAAAGATAAAGTTTCTGACGATGATGATAATAAGAAGCGCAAAGGCGGCAATGAAAAGGATGACAACGGCAATCTAAAGGGCAAGGAATTTGAGGACAAAGGAATCAAAGATAAAAGACGAAAGAAAAATCAAAGCATGGAAGAGTGTTTCAACAGAACATCAATCAAACATCTAAGGAAGGTCTTCAACTATAATCAACGCGATTGGTTTCGACATATTCCTATATTTCTAATGGCTTATATATCAGCTGTTTACAAAATGACCAGACAAAGCCAATTTAAGGTCATTTTCGGAAAGGAAATGCGCTTACCTAGCGACCTCAAGCTTGGTATACCCAAAGGCGAACAAAAGTTACCAGAAGACTACGTAACAAAGCTCAGACAACGATTAGCTGATGTACACGAGGCCACGAGACGTTCTCCAAAGTTACCACAATACTGGGAGAGACCGTATGCAGATAAAACTAAAATTAATAACATGCCATACAAGAATCAGCGCGGTACAAGATGCAAAAGAAAAATCGTTCATCTAGATCGCTTGGGTCAATACGGAGAGCACCAAGACCGTGGACCATCTGTTGTTCGGGACGAACAAATTTTAAGAAGGGGGCAGTGTTACGTGCCGCAAAGTGAATCAAGCGACATCTGTTAGGAATGGAAGCAACTTTAGGTTAGTGACATCCTAGTAAACTGGGTTTGGAGAATGGAATATTCAGGAGGGTTCTAGGATAATTCGTAGAGTATAAATACGGCGCTGCTCACATCCAGGAGGCGAGTATTATTTCGGACAGCGAAGTGAACGAAGTAAACTATTGGGATTGCGATAATTATAAGTACAGTACTAGCGATAAATAAAGAGTTGATTTGATAATTATTTGTGAATTTGTGAGAGTAAACAGTAAAGTTAAATAAAGAAAGAACTTTTGAATTATATCTGAAATATTTTGTTTAAATAACGAACTAAGGCCACGCTCGTAACAATATATAATAATATAAAATATAAAAATATAAAAATATAAGAATACCTGACACCAAACAACACAATACCTGTTTCACTTTCAGCACTATTTTCGCACAATTCAAAAAGTACAGTTTCTATCATTCAATGTCATAAACACACAATAAATTAAAACAAAAGCGTCCTATTTTCGCTTACACAAATTACACCACTTTTATGCAGGTATGCTGCAAGCTTGACTCACGCCGGTATACCAGGTATACACACAGAGGTATATACACACACGCACAAACCGCCAGTACCGCTCAAAGTAAAACACCGACACACAGAGTTTTTCCGTCAAATCGCTAATAATCTAATCACAAAGCACGTCCGCACTCTTCAACTATTGCAATGCAACTGAGTAGATAGGGACAGTAGGAATCTCGTTAATCCATTCATGCGCGTCACTAATTAGATGGCGAGGCATTTGGCTAAGGGTTTTATTCCAGATAAATATCTAAATATAACAGCAATACTACATTCTGGAGAAATGATAGAGTAAATTATAGTAAAAATTTTTATAGTCTGGAAGTTTTTCTACTGAGTTGTTGCCAGTAGTAGCTTTAGTTGTTGGCTTCTGTAACAAGGTTTTAATCATGAGTGACGACTATTTCTGTCCCTGTTCCTCCAGACAATCCTCATGAACTGTCTGTGGATGGTCCACCCTCCCCTTAACGTTGACAGGATGCAGTCTACCACGCATTTATGTGGGAGGCCTAGCCGATTTATTAGTAGATCATTCAAGGGACACCACGTGCCCCTTGCACCTATGATGATTGGTAAAACGTATATGTTCTTATTAGGGAACATTTCCTTCAATTTTTCGATGAAGGCCGTCGTGCTATAAGTGGCCACCTTATGCTGATAGTGCACGGTCAATTCAAGGTCTCCCTCCCAATGTATCCCCACATCAGACACTAGCACTTCGTTATTCTTTATTAATATAAAATCCGGCTTTTTTAGGAGACCGTCGGATCCTCTGACAAGTGGCTCCGGCCTAACCTCCCACCTCTTCCTTCTTGCAGCATCCATTACCCTTCTGGCGACCTGGTTGTGCCTTTGAATTCGAACCCAATGCGTCAACGGACAATTTTGTAAGATGTGGCAAACTGACTCCACCTTACGGCAGTTTGCTCTGCAGAACCTCTCCCCCGGTGGATTAGATAAAATCCCCTTACAAGGGAGAAGGTTCATGCGCAGCTGAAGGGCTCTGATGTATTCCTCCCCATTCCAAAATACTGGCGGTTGCAATATGAAGTTATTGCATGCCCTATTGTTGCCTGCTTGGTGGAGGCCCTTCTGACTTCCTTCGTTGAGGTTACCTCCCCCATTCGAAGGCGTAACCTGGTTTTGATTCTTGAGAGATCAATAATAGATTCCAGCAAAGGCGATACGCTGCCCAGTTTCTCCAACCGCTGATGAGTTATTACCGGAACCATTCTCTCAAAACAAAAGACACCAAGTCCCCCCTATTAGCGGGTGCATAAAATATACCATTAGCACAGTGTAAATTAAAGTGAAGCACCTCACGCAAGGTTGCTCTAATTTTCTTATCAACCCCTTTTAGCATTCCTATCGACGCATTAGGCTGCTGTAAGCTCGCAATATATCTTGGAATAAGAAATTTCTGGATGATCGCAAATTTCTGTTGCGGCTTCAAAGGAGCTCGTCGGACTCTCGTTAATTGATTGTGGAGATTTGGAGCATTGCATCTAACAAGGCCTTCTGCGGTAAACTTATTCCCCAGATATTTAAAAAACTCTCCGATGGTAATTGGAGGAATGATTTCATCTTGTACCTTGAACTCGGGTTCGGTAACAAGAAACACCTTTTTTTTACTAGGTACTGTTCGTAGGACAAGGGAACCACATTTGCTTATATTCAGCTTTAGGCCCCTTTTTTCGAAGAAGTTTACAGCCTCCTTTAACATCCGCTCCGCATCTCCTGAGTCCTTAGCGCATAATATAAGGTCGTCTACATATGCCATCGAGCAGATTTTTCCTTCGCCAATTGGAATACCAGTTCTCTTATCCAGACTCTCAAGAAATTCATCCAAGACCATGTTGAAGAGAACAGGTGAGAGAGGATCTCCTTGTTTCACCCCTCTCCTTATGGAAAACGTCCCGATATGCTGGGATCCACAGGCGAGGGCCGTTGAGATGTTGTTATAATTCTCCTCAACGTAGGCCATGGTCTTCCTGTCCAGACCGAGCCTCTTCATTGCTCTAAAAATGCTTTGATGTGATACCCTATCAAAAGCTTTGGACAGATCTAGCGTGAGAATCGTGGTGGGTTGACCCGCTCTACGCCGTACCTTGATAATTGTTTCAAGGCAAACACTGTTGGCAAAACAGCCATCTATTTTTGTAAAGCCACGCTGCGACTGATTGAGAGCAAGTTTGGCTGAAATTCGGGCCGCAATTATTTTATTCAATAAACGCAGGAAAATGGAGCTAATTGAGATGGGGCGCAAGTTCCCAACATCATTCAAGCCCTCAGTAGTCTTGGGGATAAGAATTGTTTTGCTTCTCTTAAGCGCTAAAGGAACTGACTCCACGAGAAGGATGGTGTTAAATAGCAGGACCAATTTGGCAATCGGAAGTTTCTCGATATTACGCAGTGTGACCCCGTCCGGACCTGGTGAGTTCGATTTGCTTGTACGAATCGCATTCCTGATGTCATCCACAGTGATCGGAGTACTGATCTCTGTGGAATCCATCCTCGAGTCCGTAATTACCTCCTCATCCATTGCTGATGCCGTAGTGAAGACCTCTTCATAGTGGTTTCTGGTCATCTCTACTTCAGGCAACACAGCCACCATGTTGGTATTGGTACCATCCAGCAAATTTCGCGCATAAGCCTTCTGGTCCCTGGAGTAGTCCATCTGGGCCAACTGGTAGAGCTGTGTTCTTTTTCTGCGGCCTCTGATGTTGGGCTCGTTAAGCTTCAATAGAAGCCTCTCTCTGTTTGAAGGACGGTCTACGCTTCTCCCAACCGTTGGTCTTGCAAGCCTTGCCAAGAGAGCTTCCATCCAATCGTTCAAACCCGCCCTAACAGACTCCATCGGATCCCGCAGAACCGACTCCCTAAACGCCAAATCATCACTGGAGAGATGATCGCTGTCTATATCCCCAATCGCCTGTATAAATACTTCATTTCAGTGTAATTCGCTTCCCGCTTCTATGTCTCTTTCTTCCGGAGATATGGGTACTGCTGCCTGAAGTTTAAGTGCAGTCACCCTATTCTTGTAACCCTGTTGCTTTCTCTTGCATTGAATGGCGTCCTTAGAACGCGACGAATTTTGAAGCAACAAATTTATAATGTTGGTTACCGATGTACCCGCAGCACAGCTGGCCTCCAATGCTGCCATGTCCTCAATCTCCTCATCCGTCCAGGCCCTTCTCGCATTAGCGCTCTCTGCTTGCATATCTGCATTATACTCAGTCGGATGCCTTAGTCTCAAATGCTGTCGCAGGCCGGCGTATGTGCTAAACCGCGTCGAGCATACCCCGCAGGTAGTATCGTTTTGGGTATCTGGACCTCTGCAATATCTGCGCTGATGTGACTTAAGACTCTGCAGACTTGCATATGATTTGCCGCACTCACAAGCAAAGCCGTTCTCTCGTGACGCTGACATGGCGGCAATAAATTACTCACCTGCCCGTTACTTTACTCGTTTAAACACGTCACAATCTCGGACACCAAACAAAGTGCCTACAACTCTCCAATCTAACCCTAGCCAAAGGAAACACTATAAACTAATACACAAAATATTAATAAGTCCAAAATAAAATAAACGAAAATTGATTAGACAATCACAACGAGAAAAACGGACTGACATTTAAGTGTAAAGGTAAATTGGACGGACTGACATTTAAGTGTAAAAGAAAATAAATAAATAAGCAAATAAGTAAAAAGTGGTCAGGTGATAAAATTAATAAATAAATATATAAATAAGTAAAAAGCAGTCAAGTGTTAAAATTAATAAATAAGTAAAAAAAAATAGTGGACGGATAGACAGAAAAATAATACTCAAGAAAAAAAAAAAAAAAACAAAAAAAACAAAAGATAAGAGTCAGACGGACCAACACAAAACGGACGTACTATCTCTTCCTACGGTGGCCCATATGCAAAATCACATGACCCACCAACTCCCAAACGCACCGTCCGATTTTAGTGCGGTTTATTCCTGCGTATTTAGAACGTCGAGACAAACAACTGTTCCAAAAAACACAGTTATAGCATTTACCGTTAAGAAATTACAAAATTGTGGTCGCCTGTTGGTGGTGACCATACAAAAAGACGTAGCACCCGCCAACTCCCAAACGCACCGACCGATTTTAATGCGTTTTTTTCTATTTGCTTAGAACGGTTGGATAAACATATATCCTAAAAATCACCGTTTGGAATTGGCAAAAATGCGGTCTCCTGCCGGTGGCGACCACCTGAAACACACACAGAATCCTATAACTTTTGAACGGACCGCCCGATTTTAATGCGGTTTTTTTCTATGTGTTCAGGGACTCGATATAAATAACGGTACCCAGAATCACCGTTATACCCCTTCCCGTTCAGGAGAATGAAAAATGCAGTCCTCTGCCGGCGGCAACCCGCCAGCCTCTATGGATAAAAATCGAACGCCCACCAAGCACGAATTAATAGCGGGATTATAACGGTTAAAATTGCTAACCACTTTAACTCGCCCTATTTACCGATATACAAATTTACAAAATGCTAACAATTACCACAAAAAAGTTGGACAATCACCACAGATAACGGCACCTAACAAACACAAACTCCCTTTAACTTGGGACTCCGTTATCCAAAAACAATAGGGATTGTTTCTAATTGTTTAGATCGCCAAATTAAACAGCTATACTAAATTTGATAAAATTTAAACCAGTACAACTCGAAATACGTATACGGTATATACGGAGCAATGACAGACACGTCTGCCTCTGACCGAAGTTCGTAAGAGAGTCATAGTTACTCCCGCCGTTAACCCGCGCTTACTTGAATTTCTTCACTTTGACACACTGGGCAGAAATCACATTGTGTCAACACCCGTTAGGGCCATCACAATGCTTTGTTTTAATTAGACAGTCGGATTCCCCAAGTCCGTGCCAGTTCTGAATTGATTGTTAATTGATATCCGTTATAAATTTATAATAAAAATAATTCCTTAAAAAAAAAAAAAAAAAAAAAAATCATTTATAAATTATAAATTATTAGCAAGAAAGTTCCACAATTGGTTACGTAAACTTCTATCCGGGGAACAGATAAACACAATCTTTAGAAAAAAAAATTGTATAAATCCTAATTTACCCAGAACGAGTATTAATTAGCAAAAAAAAAAATATATTAATTAGCAAAAAAAAAAAAAAAAATATATTAATTAGCAAAAAAAAAAAATATATTAATTAGCAAAAAAAAAAAAAAATATATTAATTAGCAAAAAAAAAAAAAAAAATATATATTAATTAGCAAAAAAAAAAAAAAAATATTTATATTAATTAGCAAAAAAAAAAATATATTAATTAGCAAAAAAAAAAAAAAAAGATATATATTAATTAGCAAAAAAAAAATATATATATATTAATTAGCAAAAATTTGGTCAACTTCCGCGAAAAGCAACAGTAACACCCATAAAGGCGTCACAGCGATCACGTCCGGAGACCTCATTAAAAAATTCAATCGGTAGTAGCGACGGGCGGTGTGTACAAAGGCAGGGACCTAATCAATATGAATTTATGATTCACACTTACTAGGAATTCCAGGTTCATGTGAACAGTTTCAGTGCACAATCCCAAGCATGAAAGTGATTCAGCGGTTTACCCGGACCTCTCGGTCTAGGAAATACACGTTGATACTTTCATTGTAGCGCGCGTGCAGCCCAGGACATCTAAGGGCATTCCAGACCTGTTATTGCTCAATCCCATATTGCTAGACGCAATTTGTTCATTTAAGAAGCCTGTATCCGTATTAATGGGACAAACAAGCAGGTACGACTCCACCCTATATAAACACATTCAAATACTTATACATGTTAATGTAGTCCATATAAGAAGGCTATATAAAGTTTCAGCATCATAATCCTGAATGCATCTATTTAATATATTTGAATCTCGTTCGTTAACGGAATTAACCTGACAAATCACTCCACGAACTAAGAACGACCATGCACCACCAACCATAGATTCGAGAAAGAGCTATCAATCTGTCTTACTCATTTATGTTCGGACCTGGTAAGTTTTCCCGTGTTAAGTCAAATTAAGCCATAGGCTCCACTCCTGGTGGTGCCCTTCCGTCAATTCCTTTAAGTTTCAGCTTTGCAACCATACTTCCCCCGAAGCCCAAAAGCTTTGGTTTCCCGGGAAGCGACTGAGAAAGCCATAATAGTAGCTACACTCAATTGCTAGCTGGCATCGTTTATGGTTGGAACTAGGGCGGTATCTGATCGCCTTCGAGCCTCTAACTTTCGTTCTTGATTAATGAAAACATCTTTGGCAAATGCTTTCGCTTAAGTTAGTCTTACGACGGTCCAAGAATTTCACCTCTCGCGTCGTAATACTAATGCCCCCAACTGCTTCTATTAATCATTACCTCTTGATCTAAAAACCAATGAAAGTAGAACAGAGGTCTTATTCCATTATTCCATGCACATAATATTCAGGCATTTGAAGCCTGCTTTAAGCACTCTAATTTGTTCAAAGTAATTGTACCGGCCTACAACAACACTCGGTAAAGAGCACTGAAGCAGGTATAAATAGGAGGTATATATATTAAATCCAAATGATATGAATCAATATATATAAGAACTCCACCGGTAATACGCTCACATAACATAAGGTAATGTACAAACCAATATTATAGTAGTACTACCCGTATGAAGCACAAATTCAACTACGAACGTTTTAACCGCAACAACTTTAATATACGCTATTAGAGCTGGAATTACTGCGGCTGCTGGCACCAGACTTTCCCTCTAATGGGTCCTTGATAAAGGATTTAAAGTGTTCTCATTCCAATTACAGGGCCTCGGATATGAGTCCTGTATTGTTATTTTTCGTCACTACCTCCCCGTACTGGGAGTGGGTAATTTACGCGCCTGCTGCCTTCCTTAGATGTGGTAGCCGTTTCTCAGGCTCCCTCTCCGGAATCGAACCCTGATTCCCCGTTACCCGTTGCAACCATGGTAGTCCAATATACTACCATCAATAGTTGATAGGGAAGACATTTGAAAGATCTGTCGTCGGTACAAGACCATACGATCGGCAAATTATCTAGAGTTCAACCATTGTAACGATCCCTATAAAAGGTATCGCTTGGTTTTAGCCTAATAAAAGCACACATCCCAGAGGTCCGTGTTTATAATTGCATGTATTAGCTCTAGAATTACCACAGTTATCCAAGTAACTGTTACGATCTAATAAACCATAACTGATATAATGAGCCTTTTGCGGTTTCACTTTAATTTCGTTTGTACTTAGACATGCATGGCTTAATCTTTGAGACAAGCATATAACTACTGGCAGGATCAACCAGAATAATGTTTATAAGAATGATTATAAATAATAAAGGTATATATATCATAAAGACATATATATTACTTTGATTACTTTTTTAAATCTTTTCTATATATATACATATATATATAATATTAATAGCATTTTTTTCGAAGCTTTTATATTGTTTTTGATAAAGAATTTTTAATTCTTTTATGTTGCAAAATTAACGATTGTTTTATGATATAAAACAAATCTTATTATTGTTGAAAGCGAAATTAATTTTTTTATGATATTAAATATCATTTTTAGGCGACAAGAGTATAAATTTCTTTGATACCCCTGACAAATTCTGACCATTTTAAGATCATCGTATTATAACATTGATCATGGTCTCACTAGGTCAAATAGCAAAAAAATTCAATTTTTGTCATTCTCGTTGTAAATATGTTGTTGTCAAAACAACATATTCAATGACTATCTTCATAACATTTCAGTTATTAGAAAGATCATTGTATGGTATATATCACATTGATAATATTCCAACCTACTTTCATTTGAAAAAAATCAATTTTTGTCATTCTCGTTGTAAATATGTTGTTATCAAAATCAAAATATTCAATGACTATCTTCATAATATTTCAGTTATCAGAAAGATCATCGCATGGTATATATCATATTGATAGTATTCCAACCTACTTTCATTTGAAATCTCTTATTAGTTTCATAATAGCATTTTTATGAGAAAGTTGAAAGGTATAGTATATATCACAATGGCGTTGATATTCCACAACCTACACTTTCGTTAGAAATTCTATAATATCCGCTGAGTACTACAATAGTCTTTATAATCAAAAGTTATAAAAGACGCACCCTTGGATCGGAGATATATATATATATAATTTAATATATAGTATATCTAATATAGATTTTCAATGTGCACATGGTTAATATTAGTTTTTATAATCATGTTATAAAACTAATTCACCATGTCAGGTGTACATGCACACAAATTCAACATGATTTTATAAAGATTTCTTTATAATATAATCATGTCTCGATGTCTTCAGTCTTTCCACCAGACACCGACTACTCCCTATAGTACGTCTGGAGACTGATCTGTGGAAGAGTAAATTTTTTTTTTGATACGGCACTTGGTAGAAAGTTAACTCCCCGACCAAATGTATCATGCAATAGCATGAGACACTTTTTGCTATTTCTTATAACAAATTTCTGCTTTTTATTGACATAAAACTTATACCAAAACCATATATCAAACACCACGTCCCATGCCATAGCATACGATACTTTATACTATTCCTTATAAGACCTTGCTAAATCCCAACTAAACAACAAGGTCTTATTTTATGGCTCCCGTGTTAAGCCATATGTGCCCACAGGTACATCGACTTTTATAAGCCGTGCACCCATGCGAGGGGTAGATGCACACGAATATATATGATTTATAAGACTTCCTTATAAATTTTTTTCCAGTATCTGTGTTGGCATGGCTCAGACACCGACTACTCCCTATAGTACGTCTGGAGACTGCACTGTGGAAGAGTAAATTTTTTTTTTTTTTTGGTACGGAACTTGGTGAAAGTTAACTCCCCGACTAAGTGTCCCATGCAATAGCATGAGACACTTTTTGCTATTTATTATAATAAATTTCTTCTTTTTATAGACATAAAACTTATACCAAAACCATATACCAAACACCACGTCCCATGCAATAGCATGCGAGACTTTATGCTATTCCTTATAAGACCTTGCTAAATCCCAACTCAACAACAAGGTCTTATTTTATGGCTCCCGTGTTAAGCCATATGTTCACACAGGTACATCGACTTTTATAGGTATAGTATAAAGGCCGTGCACCCATGCGAGGGGTAGATGCACATGAATAGATATGATTTATAAGACTTCCTTATAAAATTTTTCCCAATGTCTGAGTTTCCATCGCTCAGACAACCACTACCCCTATAGTACGTCTGGAGACTGCACTGTGGAAGGGTCCACTGATTTTTTTACTGGCACAAATCTTATACCAAAACCATATCCCAAACACTATGTCCCATGCAATAGCACAAGACACTTTTTGCTATTTCTTATAAGAAATTTCTGTTTTTTATTGACATAAAATTTATACCAAAACCATGTCCCATGCAATAGCATGCGAGACTTTATACTATTCCTTATAAGACCTTGCTAAATCCCAGCTCAACAACAAAGTCTTATTTTATGGCTCCCGTGTTAAGCCATATGTGCACACAGGTACATCGACTTTTATAGGTATAGTATAAAAGCCGTGCACCCATGCGGGGTGTAGATGCACATGAATATGTATGATTTATAAGACTTCCTTATACATTTTTTTCCAGTATATGTTTGGCATGGCTCAGACACCGACTACTCCCTATAGTACGTCTGGAGACTGCACTGTGGAAGAGTAAATTTTTTTTTTTTTTGGTACGGAACTTGGAGGAAAATTAACTCCACAACCAAGTGTCCCATACAATAGCATGAGACACTTTTTACTATTTCTTATAACAAATTTCTTTTTTTTATTGACATAAAACTTATACCAAACACCACGTCCCATGCAATAGCATGCGAGACTTTATGCTATTCCTTATAAGACCTTGCTAAATCCCAACTCAACAACAAGGTCTTATTTTATGGCTCCCGTGTTAAGCCATATGTGCACACAGGTACATCGACTTTTATAGGTATAGTATAAAAGCCGTGCACCCATGCGAGGGGTAGATGCACATGAATAGATATGATTTATAAGACTTCCTTATAAAATTTTTCCCAATGTCTGAGTTTCCATCGCTCAGACAACCACTACCCCCCTATAGTACGTCTGGAGACTGCACTGTGGAAGGGTCCACTGCTTTTTTTACTGGCACAAATCTTATATCAAAACCATATCCCAAACACTATGACCCATGCAATAGCACAAGACACTTTTTGCTATTTCTTATAAGAAATTTCTGTTTTTTATTGACATAAAACTTATACCAAAACCATGTCCCATGCAATAGCATGCGAGACTTTATACTATTCCTTATAAGGCCTTGCTAAATCCCAGCTCAACAACAAAGTCTTATTTTATGGCTCCCGTGTTAAGCCATATGTGCACACAGGTACATCGACTTTTATAGGTATAGTATAAAAGCCGTGCACCCATGCGGGGTGTAGATGCACATGAATATGTATGATTTATAAGAATTCCTTATAAATTTTTTTCCAGTATCTGTGTTGGCATGGCTCAGACACCGAATACTCCCTATAGTACGTCTGGAGACTGCACTGTGGAAGAGTAAAAATTTTTTTTTTTTGGTACGGAGCTTGGAGGAAAATTAACTCCACAACCAAGTGTCCCATGCAATAGCATGAGACACTTTTTACTATTTCTTATAAGAAATTTCTTTTTTTTTATTGACATAAAACTTATACCGAAACCATATACCAAACACCACGTCCCATGCAATAGCATGCGAGACTTTATGCTATTCCTTATAAGACCTTGCTAAATCCCAACTCAACAACAAGGTCTTATTTTATGGCTCCGGTGTTAAGCCATATGTGCACACAGGTACATCGACTTTTATAGGTATAGTATAAAAGCCGTGCACCCATGCGAGGGGTAGATGCACATGAATAGATATGATTTATAAGACTTCCTTATAAAATTTTTCCCAATGTCTGAGTTTCCATCGCTCAGACAACCACTACCCCCTATAGTACGTCTGGAGACTGCACTGTGGAAGGGTCCACTGCTTTTTTTACTGGCACAAATCTTATACCAAAACCATATCCCAAACACTATGTCCCATGCAATAGCACAAGACACTTTTTGCTATTTCTTATAAGAAATTTCTGTTTTTTATTGACACAAAACTTATACCAAAACCATGTCAAATGCAATAGCATGCGAGACTTTATACTATTCCTTATAAGACCTTGCTAAATCCCAACTCAACAACAAAGTCTTATTTTATGGCTCCCGTGTTAAGCCATATGTGCACACAGGTACATCGACTTTTATAGGTATAGTATAAAAGCCGTGCACCCATGCGAGGGGTAGATGCACATGAATAGATATGATTTATAAGACTTCCTTATAAAATTTTTCCCAATGTCTGAGTTTGCATCGCTCAGACAACCACTACCCCCTATAGTACGTCTGGAGACTGCACTGTGGAAGGGTCCACTGCCTTTTTTACTGGCACAAATCTTATACCAAAACCATATCCCAAACACTATGACCCATGCAATAGCACAAGACACTTTTTACTATTTCTTATAAGAAATTTCTGTTTTTTATTGACATAAAACTTATGCCTTTCCTAATAACTTTATGTGTATGGGATAACTTTGAAATTTTTATACATAATAGCTTATATGAATTTATAAGGAATGCCATAACATATATTGATTTTTATAAGGAGCATATGAAAAATTTTGATTTGCTACTATCTATTCTCGGGCACTACACAACGATCGTAGTCATATCATTTTATCGGAAAGCGATTTTGCGAAAAAAAATTTTCTATTAAATCATTTCCGAATTTTTTTTATGGGATACAGGAATTTTTTTCTATAAGGAAAGGAAAAAACTTTTTCAGTAAAAAAAAATTTATTACTCTCCCACACTTCCGCCGTGAGTTAATATGGAGCTTTGAAATTTTTATACATAATAATTTATATGAATTTATAAGGAATGGCATAACATATATTGATTTTTATAAGGAGCATATGAAAAATTTTGTTTTGCTACTATCTATTCTCGGACACTACACAACGATCGTAGTCATATCATTTTATCGGAAAGCGATTTTGCGAAAAAAATTTTTCTATTAAATCATTTCCAAATTTTTTGTATGGGATACAGGAATTTTTTTGATAAGGAAAGGAAAAAACTTTTTCAGTAAAAAAAAATTTATTACTCTCCCACACTTCCGCCATGAGTTAATATGGAGCTTTGAAATTTTTATACATAATAATTTATATGAATTTATAAGGAATGGCATAACATATATTGATTTTTATAAGGAGCATATGAAAAATTTTGTTTTGCTACTATCTATTCTCGGGCACTACACAACGATCGTAGTCATATCATTTTATCGGAAAGCGATTTTGCGAAAAAAAATTTTCTATTAAATCATTTCCAAATTTTTTGTATGGGATACAGGAATTTTTTTTATAAGGAAAGGAAAAAACTTTTTCAGTAAAAAAAAATTTATTACTCTCCCACACTTCCGCCGTGAGTTAATATGGAGCTTTCAAATTTTTATACATAATAATTTATATGAATTTATAAGGAATGGCATAACATATATTGATTTTTATAAGGAGCATATGAAAAATTTTGTTTTGCTACTATCTATTCTCGGGCACTACACAACGATCGTAGTTATATCATTTTATCGGAAAGCGATTTTGCGAAAAAAAATTTCTATTAAATCATTTCCAAATTTTTTGTATGGGAAACAGGAATTTTTTTTATAAGGAAAGGAAAAAACTTTTTCAGTAAAAAAAAAATTATTACTCTCCCACACTTCCGCCATGAGTTAATATGGAGCTTTGAAATTTTTATACATAATAATTTATATGAATTTATAAGGAATGGCATAACATATATTGATTTTTATAAGGAGCATATGAAAATTTTTGTTTTGCTACTATCTATTCTCGGGCACTACACAACGATCGTAGCCATATCATTTTATCGGAAAGCGATTTTGCGAAAAAAAATTTTCTATTAAATCATTTCCAAATTTTTTGTATGGGATACAGGAATTTTTTTTTATAAGGAAAGGAAAAAACTTTTTCAGTAAAAAAAAATTTATTACTCTCCCACACTTCCGCCGTGAGTTAATATGGAGCTTTGAAATTTTTATACATAATAATTTATATGAATTTATAAGGAATGGCATAACATATATTGATTTTTATAAGGAGCATATGAAAAATTTTGTTTTGCTACTATCTATTCTCGGGCACTACACAACGATCGTAGTCATATCATTTTATCGGAAAGCGATTTTGCGAAAAAAAATTTTCTATTAAATCATTTCCAAATTTTTTGTATGGGATACAGGAATTTTTTTTATAAAGAAAGGAAAAAACTTTTTCAGTAAAAAAAAATTTATTACTCTCCCACACTTCCGCCATGAGTTAATATGGTGCTTTGAAATTTTTATACATAATAATTTATATGAATTTATACGGAATGGCATAACATATATTGATTTTTATAAGGAGCATATGAAAATTTTTGTTTTGCTACTATCTATTCTCGGGCACTACACAACGATCGTAGTCATATCATTTTATCGGAAAGCGATTTTGCGAAAAAAAATTTTCTATTAAATCATTTCCAAATTTTTTGTATGGGATACAGGATTTTTTTTATAAGGAAAGGAAAAAACTTTATCAGTAAAAAAAAATTTATTACTCTCCCACACTTCCGCCGTGAGTTAATATGGAGCTTTGAAATTTTTATACATAATAATTTATATGAATTTATAAGAAATGGCATAACATATATTGATTTTTTACAAAAATTGGGAAATGAGTTTTTCGCAAATGTGATTGATTTCCAGTAAAAGCAGATGATTAGGATTGGTGTGTAGTGTATGAAAATGGATAGTGGCCAATCAACATTTTTTCTTGTGTTCCTTATAAAATTCTCAAAAACTTTATACCAACCCTTATAAATTCATGTGGCAAACATCGAAAATGCGATTTCCAGTATAAGCATATGATTAGGATTGGTTGTACAGGAATTTTTTTTTAAGGAAAGAGAAAAACTTTCTCAGTAAAAAAAATTTATTACTCTTCCACACTTCTTGCGTGAATTTTTATGGAACTTTGAAAATTTTATACATAATAACTTATATGGTTTTATAAGGAATGGCATAACATGTATTGATTTTTTACAAAAATTGGGAAATGAGTTAATAGATTTTCGGTTTTTCGCAAATGTGATTTCCAGTATAAGCAGATGATTAGGATTGGTGTGTAGTGTATGAAAATGGATAGTGGCAAATCAAAATTTTTTCATGTGTTCCTTATAAAATTCTCAAAAACTTTATACCTTCACTTATAAATTCATGTAGCAATCATCGAAAATGCGATTTCCAGTATAAGCACATGATTAGGATTGGTGTGTAGTGTATGAAAATGGATAGTGGCAAATCAACATTTTTTCATGTGTTCCTTATAAAACTCTCACAAGCTTTATACCTTCCCTTATAAATTCATGTAGCAATCATCAAAAATGCGATTTACAGTATAAGCATTGGTGTGTAGTGTATGAAAATGGATAGTGGCAAATCAAAATTTTTTCATGTGTTCCTTATGGGATACATGAATTTTTTTTATAAGTAAAGAGAAAAACTTTCTCAGTAAAAATTTTTTATTACTCTTCCACACTTCTGCCGTGAATTTTTGTGGAACTTTGAAAGTTTTATACATAATAACTTATATGGTTTTATAAGGAATGGCATAACATATATTGATTTTTTACAAAAATTGGGAAATGAGTTTATAGATTTTCTGTTTTTCGCAAATGTGATTTCCAGTATAAGCAGATGATTAGGATTGGTGTGTAGTGTATGAAAATGGATAGTGGCAAATCAACATTTTTTCATGTGTTCCTTATAAAATTCTCAAAAACTTTATACCTTTCTTTATAAATTTATGTAGCAATCATTGAAAATGCGATTTTCAGTATAAAGACATGATTAGGATTGGTTTGTAGTGTATGAAAATGGATATTGAAATTTTTTCATGTGTTCCTTATAAAATTCTCAAAAACTTTATACCTACCTTTATAAATTCATGTGGCAAACATCGAAAATGCGATTTCCAGTATAAGCATATGATTAGGATTGGTGTGTAG
>OZ005744.1:51836028-51879754 GCA_963930735.1 Dioctria linearis
GTCTTGAGTCTGCTTCGACTAGCAGCAGTAGATCATCTGCATATGCGCAGCATTTTCCCTCTCCCGCAAGTTGGTGCAACAGGGAGTCCATCATAAGATTCCATATAAATGGACCACAGATGGACCCCTGAGGACAACTTCTGGTCACGTTTTTCCAGACATGTTCCCCTTTCCCTACTACACAGGCCTTTCTCTCGGAGAAGTACCTTTGCCATAGGTCTATCTCCTGGCAGCCAACTTCCCTAAGTCTAGCAATTACCCTTTCCCAACTTAAATAGTCAAAAGCACCTTTAAAATCTACAAATATGCCCAAGACATATTTACTTTCACTCGCTTTCACACTCCCTTTCACATATAACCAGGCATCCTCAACACTTTTTCCTTTTTTAAAACCATACTGCCTTTCAGACATCTCATTCAGAGTTATCTGCTCAAGTCGATTAACCATTATTCTCTCCAGTACTTTTCCAAGCACTGGGAGAAGGCTAATTCCTCTATAGGATCGAGGGTTGCTCCTGATTTTATCAGGTGACTTGAGCAGGATAACTACCCTAGCACACTTCCATTCACTAGGAAAATATCCCTCTCTCACACATTTCGCGAACATAGCAGTCAGGTGGCCTGGGATGGCACGCCAGATGCTCTTGCACATCTCGCCTGTCATCCCGTCCAACCCCGGAGATCTCTTCGAGCGAAGCAGGGCCACGCTTTCCGAGATCTCGGTTGTTTCCAAGTCTGGGCTCACAGATCTCGCCATAGATGGAGGAGATTGAGCTGCCTCGTCGTCTGGAAAGAATTCATTCAAGAGAACATTCACGCATTCATTCCACGTTGTCAGGATATTCTCCCCCACTCGAATGCCACTTATATCACTATTTTTCTTATCCCTACAGATTTTATATACCCTCCCCCAAGGATCATTCCTGTTGTCACTTACAAAGCGCTTCCAGTCAGACTCTTTTGTGCGCTCCATCATTTCTTTGTATTCCCGCACGTTCTGCTGGTACTCTTCCCTTAGCTGCTCGGCGTTTTCTCTTTCCCTCTGTCTGGCTTTCTGGTATCTTTTCCGTAGGCGTCTAACACTGCTACGCTTGGCTGTAAGGTCACTAGTCCACCACCTCACTCGTCTTCTGTCAGGGGCAGTAGTCCTGGCGAACATATTGTTGTTCACCCTACCCAGCCACTCATTCAGTACTCGCACCTGGTTATCAATATCCATTGTTCTGAAATCACTCAGCGGCACGCTGGTAGCTTCTTCCTCTATACACGCAGAATGATAACTCCAGTCTGCCCCCTTAGTGTTCCACCTCTTGTTGTCCATTTCTTCATTTGTGCTCACCACCCTTTCGTTGGCCAGAATGACCTCGATCAGGTTGTGATCACTTATTCATAATCCAGCCTTGATGCTCCACCGCGATGAAAATGGCCTAGTGGCATCATTCGCTAGTGTAACATCAATGTCGCTCTTTCCTCATTAAGAACATTGAGGTCCTTTACAAGCACGTATTCGGACAGCATCTCACCCCGATAGTGATTCGGATGACCAGACGAATGTCCGGTCACCTTGCTGAACCACATCGGAGATGATGCATTCGCATCCATACCGACGATGACTGGCTTGCTTCTTACACGAACTAGTACCGCATCCACGTATCTGAGGTACGGCTCAAGCTGTTCACTGTACTTGCAGTACATACTCACCAGGAACAGTTCTCCTAGTGCTCCCCTCACCCACACACACACACCCCATTCATTCGTCAAGTCACTCACCAGAACACACATGGCATTTGGGTCATTCACCACTATTGCCGCATTCGCTCTTGCATTGGGAAATATCCTCATGTCAGAAGGAAGTCCCCTTATGCTCCCATTCATCGTATATGGCTCTTGCAGCAGAGCGTACTTCACATTTTCCTCTTTTATCGAGACGCCTAGATCGCACATAACAGCGTATGCACCCTGACAATTAAATTGGAAAATTTTTGTCTCCATTTTAATGTCTGGAATTCGCCCTTTCAACTATCCTACTATAAACAGGGCATGCCATTGACATCATAAGGTGTCCCGCTGGCTTTCCCATATGCGCACAGTTTCTGCAGTTCGGCTTGTTCCTACATTGGGCCCATATATGGCCTTCTTGTCCACAGCGTCTGCATACATTATCCTTAGCTCCACAATCCGCAATCCTGTGGTCAAAGCCAAGGCATCTATGACATCCACCGACTGCAGGATGCGGCCGAGTTATGAACGAGTACCACAAGATATAACATCTTCCAACGCTGAGTAGTCTTTCCACCACCTTTGCAGAGCCCTCAAGAACCACTCTTACAGTCTTACCCTCCTCAGCTATCCAAGGGGCGCTCACCATACGGACGCTCTTTCTGAACTCTTCCACCGTCATGTTATGGTCCTTCTTAATGTTCCTCTCATATAATTCCCGCATAAACTCCTCGCATGATATTGTTGCGTCCACATCACGTACAACGATCCTGGGGCCCAGCTTTTCGTTGATTGTGACTTCTAGACCACATTCTCCGAATTTCGTATTATCAAAAATCATCTTCCTTTCTGCGACTGAGGGCGTGCGTATGATCGCTCCACCACTACGAATTGGCTTCACATCGTGTACCCTGACCCCCAGTGAGGGCCCCACCTCCTTAAATACTTTATCGATAACTTCCTTCGAAGTAGTAGTTTTATCCCTACTCCTCACCACGACAGACCAGGTCTCCACTGGCTTCACCACAGGTTTTGTCCATGCTGAGCCCTTCGCTGCTCCCGCATTTGCCTTCGTCGTATTCTTACCACCTGCCACACCTACTTCATTCTTTAGGCCTATCTTATTTGCAAAATCAAGGCTCCCACTCAGCCTTTCGTTCTCCCCTATAATGCCCATCAGCAGTGCTTCGTACCTACTGGCAACATTCAAGACCTGCTGCATAAATTCGACAGAGACTTCTTTCCGCACTACTAGCTTCTGCAAGTCACTAGTGATCCCCTTCATTTCAGTAACTGCAGATTTCAGCCTGTAGTCCTTTTTCCCACCCTGCTGCGAAAAATTCTCAGACATTCCCTTTGCCTTCTTAGAATCTGAGGCCCTATTTCCTACCTCCTTCATGGTGCTGTTTAGCTCCTCGTTTTCTGACATGCTTTGCAAATCTTCAGAGTTGCTCAACGGTACAGCCTGCTTTCTTCCCCGAGTGTCAGGTGAAGAGATATCAGATCGCTACTCGAAGAATCGGCGATGATTCTTGCCTTGTCCAGCTCCGCACTAATTTTTTTTACCTTTTTTACAATTGGTTTCGACCTAGTCTTACCTGTTGGGGCCATTTTCATGCCCTTTTTGCAGAAACACTAACTTACAACTAACTATTTATAAGTAAATCTCCACTAAAATACCTATGTGTAAAAGCCACCT
This sequence comes from Dioctria linearis, assembly GCA_963930735.1. Classification (NCBI taxonomy): domain Eukaryota; kingdom Metazoa; phylum Arthropoda; class Insecta; order Diptera; family Asilidae; genus Dioctria; species Dioctria linearis. The sequence continues at coordinate 51,839,447 of OZ005744.1, forward strand.
AGAAAGTGTAAGAATAAAAATAAAAACGTCAAAAATTCGTGAAAGACGATTTTTGCTTTTTCTTTTTAAATTCCTGAAAAAATATTCAAAAAAAACCGAGAGAATAAACAACAATAAAAATAAAACGCCAAAAAACAATTTTCCTTCTGAAATTCCTGAAAAAATATTATATATATATAATATCTAACAACTACGTTCACTGACCTGTTTTCCTTCGATGCGTCTTCTTTCACAATTTCACTAATCACAAAGTGTGTCCTTTTTTCACCACTTACTTAATTTTTCACAAAGTGTCTTTTTCACTACAATAAAAACTTTCACCGGCTCAAGCAAAAGGGTCGGGATAGCAATAAAAACCGTCGTCCGTAACAGGTACACAGGTAAACGTGTACGGATTACCCGTTGCTCCGCTACAAAGCCCGTCAGGTACACAAACGGTATCCTCACAACAAAACTGGTACACACAAATCCACACAGAGATCACAATCCTTAACAAAATTTTGGGAAAATTTTCGTCAAAATCGCTAAATACCACACGTCCGCACTCATTAACTGCTGCAATGCAACTGAGTAGATAGGGACAGAAAGCTGCAATGGTTTTACGTGAGCACCTGCCAAGAATGGCTTATCTCACGGCATTCTTCATGCACGGATTGTAAGGATCCAATCAGACTCCTCGTGTCGAAACAACGAGTACCAGTATGCCAAGATTGCATGACATGACATCAACTTACTGGTAGAAGCGAGACCTATCCTATCTCTGCCGATCTTTGGGTCACGGCATCCTATACCACAGCCACTACGATACTCCCATAAAGGGGCCACATCCCAAGTTGAGGTGGATAAAACCTTGTTATCCAGGGCTCCTCTAACCCCGTAGTACCAAGTTAGCCAATGTCGGGCCGCCCATTTGGTATGGCTTTCGTAAAGGCATGATCAACGGACCATGAATACTCCCAGTTTCAATCTTTCATGCTAGATATCTTTTTTAAACGGTACTGGTAACTCCGTTCGGGCCTAGATCTTATTAGCAGTGTCCAAAAGAATTGTACTTGGCCTATACAGGTAATACAATCTTTTGGACGCTGGCGGAGGGGACCACGTGAAGGTTAAGATATGCCCAAATTCAGTCTGGATAGGCTTAGTGATTCACCATTTGGATCATATAGCTGACCATGCATATTAACCATATAAAACTACTAACATACATACCTGATTTCCGTTTTTCATCAACTTATTATTCATCTTCTTCTCTTCGCCCTTCGCACTACTATGTCTGAGATTTTATTATTCTGACTTACATGAGCACATAACTTCGATTGCATCGTGGGCCAATCCAAGCCTAGGATCTACTACAGTACCCACACAGCCAAAAATCTCAATTTCAATTTCGCTAAGGTGTTACCTCGCCGTGAGAAGTACCAATTCGTGCCCATAGAACTCAGCTAACTATACCACACTTCTGTACGTACTCTCCTGGGAGATGCCAAAGCGATATACCAACAATATCAAAACAACAAAATCGCCCATAAAATCATACCACCAATTCAACAAACCGACAAATTCCATCTATCAAGTATGCATGCTTTCCTTTTATACGGCTTTCACCTTGTTCAGCATTGCGCTTCACAGACTACTTCCTCCCCCCCCCCCCCCAGTAGATAGGGACAGAAAGTCCATGAGGATTAACGTGAGCTCCTGCCATCATGGCTTAATCTCACGGTGTTCTTCACACACGGATTGATTTTGTGACATCAATCATCGCCCTCCAGTTGCATTTCTGCTTCTGAAGTATCAGTCAACGCCAAGTGCATGCCTGGCGCCCTCACTGATGGGAGCGAGACCTATCTAACATCTCTTCCGATCTATGGGTCACGGCGCCCGGTTGATTAAGCGCAACTCCACGCCGAGATCATACCCAAGCAGTGAAAGTTCAGCGAACAGTCACAAAGTATTCACTCTGCCCGCGATATGGCGTCAACCACAGCCACCACGTTACTCCCCGAAGGGCCTCACCAATGTCGGAATGACAGCTTGTGCCATGGGCACCGACCCCGTGGTACCCGAAAAACCTCAGGTCAGGCTTCGTAGCAAAGACGTATATAGTCTACGCTACTTCAGTTGGGCTTCATGCATGCCCGGGACTGATGGCCCTCCATACCGCTTATATTTCTTCCTGCCTTGCATACCTTCTCCTTCTGATTCTATAAACTTCTTTTGCATATGTAGTAATGCACTGATGCCTTTCTCTGCTACTCAGTACATTGCTGAAAACATATCTTCCCTCAACTCTTTCTATTCCCATGCTACCTAAGTCCCTGAAACTACCATACATAGGACATTCACACAGAACATGCACCCAGTCCTCACACTCGCCTCCACACAAACATTTCTGGCTTTCACTTAGCCTCCTCTTGTGGAGGAAGGAATTAAGTGAGCCGTGCCCTGTCAAAAGAAAACCTAAGCAAAGATTGAATTCAAATCCGGATGCTCTTCTACGAAGGTCACCCGGTTTATGAACTCAAACGTTGCTCTTCCCTTTTCACTATCCCTTCACCTATCCTGCCATCTATCTACTATACATTGCCTTAGTGTACTTTCCCTCTCCTTTTTGCTGAGGCCTTGCACAGCTATATTCGACACCCAGTCATTGTCTCTCAGGGCAATTCCCTTCTTGATCCTGTAGGGCAAGCTCTTGCCTATCGCTACCAGATCAAGCGGGGCTGCTCCCATTAAGACCTGAAGGGCATCTGTTGACACTGTGCGGCACACAGCTAGACACGACAGGAGCATAATCCTCTGACAAGAGAGTATTTTTGCTCTTCCTACTACTGTCTTGATACCTTCACACCAGATCGGTGCCCCATATGTTGCACAAGCAACAAACAGGCCCTCATAGATCGTCCGCGTTGCTTTTCTGCTCAGGCCCCATTCAGTCCTCAATACTCGACTGAGCTGACCAACCAAGCTTAGCATACGCTTCTTGACCTCCACAAAATGACAGTCAAAGCGCATTCTTTCACTCATGCTTATCCCCAAGTACTTTACTTGGGTAACATACTTCAAGCTGCCTTCATACACTCTAACACAAGGGGGACGATTTAAAGACAGTTTGCCTTTAAGCAGCATCATTGCTGTTTTCTCCCTTGAGACACTCACCCCAACACTTGCACCCCATTCAAAGACCATTCTCACTACTCTTTCACTCTTCCTTTCAATTTCCAACCTCGAGTCTGCTTCTACTAGGAGAAGCAGATCATCTGCATAGGCGCAGCATTTGCACTCACTCTCCAGTTGGCCCAGCAAAGTATCCATCATAAGATTCCAAATAAATGGACCACAGATAGATCCCTGCGGGCAACCTCTAAAGACATTACGCCATGCAGTTTCCCTCTTCCCAACTACACACGCCTTCCTATCCGTGAAATAGCTATCCCATAGACCAATTTCCTGACAGCCAACTTCCCTCAGTTTCTCCGTAGCCCTATGCCAGCTCAGGTAATCGAATGCGCCTTTGAAATCAACAAAGATTCCCAGGACATATCGACTCCTGCTGTCTTTCACACTATCTACAACATACATCCACGCATCTTCCACACATTTGCCTTTCTTAAAGCCATACTGCCTTTCAGACATAGCATTCACTGTTTTCTGCTCCAGTCTCTTAACCATAATTCTCTCCAGTACTTTTCCAAGTACTGGGAGAAGGCTAATTCCTCGGTAGGAACGAGGGTTGCTCCTGATTTTATCAGGTGACTTGAGCAGCACAACAACTCTTGCACACTTCCATTCATTGGGAAAGTAGCTTTCACTTAAGCACTTTTCATACACAGCTGCAAGGTAGTCTGGGATGGCACGCCAGATGCTTTTACACATCTCACCTGTCATCCCATCCAGTCCCGGCGATCTCCTAGAGCGAAGCAAGCCAACGCTTTCGGAGATCTCAACTGCTTCCAGATCTGGAGCCCCAGCCATCTCCCTGCTAGGAAGAGATTGAGTCAACTCCGCATCCAGAAAGAACTCAGTCAGCAACACATTCATGCATTCATTCCAAGTGGTAAGATTATTATCTCCCACTCGAATGCCACTAACATTTCCAACAACCTTTTTACCCCTGCAGATCTTATAGACCTTGCCCCAAGGATCATTCCTATTGTCCCTTACAAAGCGCTTCCAGTCAGACTCTTTTGTGCGCTGCATCATAATTTTATACTCTCGCACGTTCTGCTGGTACTCTCTCCTAAGCTACTCTGCATTTTCCTCTTCCCTCTGTCTGGCTCTCTGGAATCTCTTCCGGAGACGCCTAACATTCCTTCGTTTTCCCGCTAATTCTCTAGTCCACCATTTTACTCTCCTATCATTCATGGCAACAGTTCTTGAGAACATGCCGTCATTCACACTAGTCATCCACTCTTTTAAACTACGCACCTGGTCATCCACACTCATTGCCTTGAAATCACTCAACGGTGTACTCGAAGCTGCCTCCTCCATGCATACCGAGAAGTAGCTCCAGTCAGCACCCCGAGTGTTCCATCTCCTCACACCCATATCCTCATTCGTGCCCACCACCCTTTCCCTGGTCAAATTGATCTCTATCAAGTTGTGGTCACTGATCCCATATCCAGCCTTGATGGTCCACCGCGATGTAAATGCCAAAGCAGCATTATTCGCTAGTGTCACATCAATGTCGCTCTTGCCTCTCGGGCCACTAAAAGTATAGCTGTTACTTGGCTCATTAAGGACATGAAGATCCTTTGTGAGCACATATTCTGACAGCATCTCACCCCGATAGCGATTCTGGTAACCTGACGAATGTCCAGTCACCTTACTGAACCACATCGGGGATGATGCGTTCGCATCCATGCCAAGGATGACAGGCTTGCTTCTCGCCAGTAGTAGCACCGCATCCAAATACTCAAGATAAGGCTCCAGCAGCTCATCAAATTTACAGTAGACGCTCACTAAGAACAATTCCCCTTGAGGTGCATCTATCCAGACACACACGCCCCATTCGTTCACCAAGTCGCTAACGGCAAGGCACTCAACATCATGATGCCCATTCACCACAATGGCTGCACTTGCCCGCGAGTTGGGAAATACCTTCATTCCAGAAGGTAGTCCCCTCACCATCCCATCTACCGCATATGGCTCTTGTAACAGGGCATACTTGATATTGTTCTCTTGTATCAAGACGTCCAGGTCACACATAACGGCATACGACCCTTGTCAGTTAAGCTGGTAGATTTGCATCTCCATCTTAATGTCTTGAGTTCGCTCTTTCCACCAGATTGGCATACATCGGGCATGCTGCTGACATCATTCGATGTCTCGCAGGTCTCCCTCTTTTGCTGCAATCACGGCAATGCATTTCATTCAGGCAGCTGACCGCCTTATGGCCCTCTTGACCACAACGGTAACATACGTCGCCCTTTGCAGGGCACTCCGCAATCCTGTGGTCAAGCCCTGAGCATCTGAAACACCCCTGCACTACCGCATATGGCCGAACTCTAAGAGAGTAACACCCTATGTAGCAGCTGCGTGCATTTAACAGAGCCTGCGTAAGTAGTTCCGGTCCCTCGATGATAACGTTGACATTCTTTTTCACATCAGCCACCCACGGACGGCTGACCATTTTCACCTTTTTCCTGTAATCCTGCGACGTCATTTTGTCCCCAATATTGAGCTCGTACAAATCACTCATGAACTCTTCACAAGTGATTGACGAGCTAACCCCCGTGATTACTACCCTTGGGCGTTTGTCATTTGCACAGACATCCAGCCCACATTCCTTGAATTTCCCATTCTGCAGGACTTTCTCCCTTTCAGCTACTGATGGCGTACGAATGATAACGCCTCCATTTCTTAGCGGCTTAACATCGTGGACCCTAACTTTTAGGGTAGGACCTACCTCCTTTACCACTTTGTTAATTATCTCATCCGCTGTAACACCTTGCGCCTTTCCCCTAACTACAACAGACCAGGTCTCCACTGGCTTTGATACAGGCTTTGATACAGGCTTAGTCACTGCCAGGCCTATATTCGCTCCCGAGATCGCCTTTGATATATTTTTTCCACCTAATACCCCCTGACCTACATCTTCTTTCCGAAATTCACCTTTTCGTAAGAATTCAAGGTTTCCACTCAACCTTTCATTCTCACCTAAAACCCCATCATCAACTCTTCATACCTGCTAGAAAACTTCAGTATATGCAATGTAGTCTCAGCCGGAACTACATTGCCTACTAATAGCTTCTGCAAGTCACTGGTGATCTCTTTCATCTCAGTGATTACAGTTTTCAGCCGGTAATCCCCTTTCTTGCACTTTCCAACAATACCCTTCCTCTCTTCACTCTTCTTACCCTTGCTGTCTGCTGCTCTCATGGTACTGTTGAGCAACCCACCCTCACTATCCGATTGACTAGAGTCTTCAGAGCAGAGGTCCCTAACTTTCGCAGCCACTGCTACCTTTCTTCCCCTCTGTTCGTTAGAAGAGTCATCCGACTCACTCCCTGAAGAACTCAAAATCCCCGGACTTGTCTGCTTTTTTGTTCCCATGCTTTTAATCTTTTTGGACAACGGTTTCTTAAACTTCATATTAATCCCCCGTTTAGTAGTGTTAGTAGCGGGCATTTTACCCTGCTTACTAGCACAATGAAATAAATTAACACAATTTCCCACAGCCCAATAAAAATTACCAATACTACTAAGAATTCAAAATTATAAGTGAAACCAGAAACAAGAAATACAATTACAGAAACAAAATATAGGGTATACGGAAATATCGGGACAAAATATATAATATATAATATATGAATATATATAATAATATAAAATATAAAAATATAAAAATATAAGAATACCTGACACCAAACAACACAATACCTGTTTCACTTTCAGCACTATTTTCGCACAATTCAAAAAGTACAGTTTCTATCATTCAATGTCATAAACACACAATAAATTAAAACAAAAGCGTCCTATTTTCGCTTACACAAATTACACCACTTTTATGCAGGTATGCTGCAAGCTTGACTCACGCCGGTATACCAGGTATACACACAGAGGTATATACACACACGCACAAACCGCCAGTACCACCGCTCAAAGTAAAACACCGACACACAGAGTTTTTCCGTCAAATCGCTAATAATCTAATCACAAAGCACGTCCGCACTCTTCAACTATTGCAATGCAACTGAGTAGATAGGGACAGTAGGAATCTCGTTAATCCATTCATGCGCGTCACTAATTAGATGACGAGGCATTTGGCTAAGGGTTTTATTCCAGACAAATATCTAAATATAACAGCAATACTACATTCTGGAGAAATGATAGAGTAAATTATAGTAAACATTTTTATAGTCTGGAAGTTTTTCTACTGAGTTGTTGCCAGTAGTAGCTTTAGTTGTTGGCTTCTGTAACAAGGTTTTAATCATGAGTGACGACTATTTCTGTCCCTGTTCCTCCAGACAATCCTCATGAACTGTCTGTGGATGGTCCACCCTCCCCTTAACGTTGACAGGATGCAGTCTACCACGCATTTATGTGGGAGGCCTAGCCGATTTATTAGTAGATCATTCAAGGGACACCACGTGCCCCTTGCACCTATGATGATTGGTAAAACGTATATGTTCTTATTAGGGAACATTTCCTTCAATTTTTCGATGAAGGCCGTCGTGCTATAAGTGGCCACCTTATGCTGATAGTGCACGGTCAATTCAAGGTCTCCCTCCCAATGTATCCCCACATCAGACACTAGCACTTCGTTATTCTTTATTAATATAAAATCCGGCTTTTTTAGGAGACCGTCGGATCCTCTGACAAGTGGCTCCGGCCTAACCTCCCACCTCTTCCTTCTTGCAGCATCCATTACCCTTCTGGCGACCTGGTTGTGCCTTTGAATTCGAACCCAATGTGACAACGGACAATTTTGTAAGATGTGGCAAACTGACTCCACCTTACGGCAGTTTGCTCTGCAGAACCTCTCCCCCGGTGGATTAGATAAAATCCCCTTACAAGGGAGAAGGTTCATGCGCAGCTGAAGGGCTCTGATGTATTCCTCCCCATTCCAAAATACTGGCGGTTGCAATATGAAGTTATTGCATGCCCTATTGTTGCCTGCTTGGTGGAGGCCCTTCTGACTTCCTTCGTTGAGGTTACCTCCCCCATTCGAAGGCGTAACCTGGTTTTGATTCTTGAGAGATCAATAATAGATTCCAGCAAAGGCGATACGCTGCCCAGTTTCTCCAACCGCTGATGAGTTATTACCGGAACCATTCTCTCAAAACAAAAGACACCAAGTCCCCCCCTATTAGCGGGTGCATAAAATATACCATTAGCACAGTGTAAATTAAAGTGAAGCACCTCACGCAAGGTTGCTCTAATTTTCTTATCAACCCCTTTTAGCATTCCTATCGACGCATTAGGCTGCTGTAAGCTCGCAATATATCTTGGAATAAGAAATTTCTGGATGATCGCAAATTTCTGTTGCGGCTTCAAAGGAGCTCGTCGGACCTCGTTAATTGATTGTGGAGATTTGGAGCATTGCATCTAACAAGGCCTTCTGCGGTAAACTTATTCCCCAGATATTTAAAAAACTCTCCGATGGTAATTGGAGGAATGATTTCATCTTGTACCTTGAACTCGGGTTCGGTAACAAGAAACACCTTTTTTTTACTAGGTACTGTTCGTAGGACAAGGGAACCACATTTGCTTATATTCAGCTTTAGGCCCCTTTTTTCGAAGAAGTTTACAGCCTCCTTTAACATCCGCTCCGCATCTCCTGAGTCCTTAGCGCATAATATAAGGTCGTCTGCATATGCCATCGAGCAGATTTTTCCTTCGCCAATTGGAATACCAGTTCTCTTATCCAGACTCTCAAGCAATTCATCCAAGACCATGTTGAAGAGAACAGGTGAGAGAGGATCTCCTTGTTTCACCCCTCTCCTTATGGAAAACGTCCCGATATGCTGGGATCCACAGGTGAGGGCCGTTGAGATGTTGTTATAATTCTCCTCAACGTAGGCCATGGTCTTCCTGTCCAGACCGAGCCTCTTCATTGCTCTAAAAACGCTTTGATGTGATACCCTATCAAAAGCTTTGGACAGATCTAGCGTGAGAATCGTGGTGGGTTGACCCGCTCTACGCCGTACCTTGATAATTGTTTCAAGGCAAACACTGTTGGCAAAACAGCCATCTATTTTTGTAAAGCCACGCTGCGACTGATTGAGAGCAAGTTTGGCTGAAATTCGGGCCGCAATTATTTTATTCAATAAACGCAGGAAAATGGAGCTAATTGAGATGGGGCGCAAGTTCCCAACATCATTCAAGCCCTCAGTAGTCTTGGGGATAAGAATTGTTTTGCTTCTCTTAAGCGCTAAAGGAACTGACTCCACGAGAAGGATGGTGTTAAATAGCAGGACCAATTTGGCAATCGGAAGTTTCTCGATATTACGCAGTGTGACCCCGTCCGGACCTGGTGAGTTCGATTTGCTTGTACGAATCGCATTCCTGATGTCATCCACAGTGATCGGAGTACTGATCTCTGTGGAACCCATCCTCGAGTCCGTAATTACCTCCTCATCCATTGCTGATGCCGTAGTGAAGACCTCTTCATAGTGGTTTCTGGTCATCTCTACTTCAGGCAACACAGCCACCATGTTGGTATTGGTACCATCCAGCAAATTTCGCGCATAAGCCTTCTGGTCCCTGGAGTAGTCCATCTGGGCCAACTGGTAGAGCAGTGTTCTTTTTCTGCGGCCTCTGATGTTGGGCTCGTTAAGCTTCAATAGAAGCCTCTCTCTGTTTGAAGGACGGTCTACGCTTCTCCCAACCGTTGGTCTTGCAAGCCTTGCCAAGAGAGCTTCCATCCAATCGTTCAAACCCGCCCTAACAGACTCCATCGGATCCCGCAGAACCGACTCCCTAAACGCCAAATCATCACTAGAGAGATGATCGCTGTCTATATCCCCAATCGCCTGTATAAATACTTCATTTCAGTGTAATTCGTTTCCCGCTTCTATGTCTCTTTCTTCCGGAGGAGATATGGGTACTGCTGCCTGAAGTTTAAGTGCAGTCACCCTATTCTTGTAACCCTGTTGCTTTCTCTTGCATTGAATGGCGTCCTTAGAACGCGACGAATTTTGAAGCAACAAATTTATAATGTTGGTTACCGATGTACCCGCAGCACAGCTGGCCTCCAATGCTGCCATGTCCTCTTCTCGCATTAGCGCTCTCTGCTTGCATATCTGCATTATACTCAGTCGGATGCCTTAGTCTCAAATGCTGTCGCAGGCCGGCGTATGTTCTAAACCGCGTCGAGCATACCCCGCAGGTAGTATCGTTTTGGGTATCTGGACCTCTGCAATATCTGCGCTGATGTGACTTAAGACTCTGCAGACTTGCATATGATTTGCCGCACTCACAAGCAAAGCCGTTCTCTCGTGACGCTGACATGGCGGCAATAAATTACTCACCTGCCCGTTACTTTACTCGTTTAAACACGTCACAATCTCGGACACCAAACAAAGTGCCTACAACTCTCCAATCTAACCCTAGCCAAAGGAAACACTATAAACTAATACACAAAATATTAATAAGTCCAAAATAAAATAAACGAAAATTGATTAGACAATCACAACGAGAAAAACGGACTGACATTTAAGTGTAAAGGTAAATTGGACGGACTGACATTTAAGTGTAAAAGAAAATATATAAATAAGCAAATAAGTAAAAAGTGGTCAGGTGATAAAATTAATAAATAAATATATAAATAAGTAAAAAGCAGTCAAGTGTTAAAATTAATAAATAAGTAAAAAAAAAATAGTGGACGGATAGACAGAAAAATAATACTCAAGAAAAAAAAAAAAAAACAAAAGATAAGAGTCAGACGGACCAACACAAAACGGACGTACTATCTCTTCCTACGGTGGCCCATATGCAAAATCACATGACCCACCAACTCCCAAACGCACCGTCCGATTTTAGTGCGGTTTATTCCTGCGTATTTAGAACGTCGAGACAAACAACTGTTCCAAAAACCACAGTTATAGCATTTACCGTTAAAAAATTACAAAATTGTGGTCGCCTGTTGGTGGTGACCATACAAAAAGACGTAGCACCCGCCAACTCCCAAACGCACCGACCGATTTTAATGCGTTTTTTTCTATTTGCTTAGAACGGTTGGATAAACATATATCCTAAAAATCACCGTTCTAGCATTTACCGTTTGGAATTGGCAAAAATGCGGTCTCCTGCCGGTGGCGACCACCTGAAACACACACAGAATCCTATAACTCCTGAACGGACCGCCCGATTTTAATGCGGTTTTTTTCTATGTGTTCAGGGACTCGATATAAATAACGGTACCCAGAATCACCGTTATACCCCTTCCCGTTCAGGAGAATGAAAAATGCAGTCCTCTGCCGGCGGCAACCCGCCAGCCTCTATGGATAAAAATCGAACGCCCACCAAGCACGAATTAATAGCGGGATTATAACGGTTAAAATTGCTAACCACTTTAACTCGCCCTATTTACCGATATACAAATTTACAGAATGCTAACAATTACCACAAAAAAGTTGGACAATCACCACAGATAACGGCACCTAACAAACACAAACTCCCTTTAACTTGGGACTCCGTTATCCAAAAACAATAGGGATTGTTTCTAATTGTTTAGATCGCCAAATTAAACAGCTATACTAAATTTGATAAAATTTAAACCAGTACAACTCGAAATACGTATACGGTATATACGGAGCAATGACAGACACGTCTGCCTCTGACCGAAGTTCGTAAGAGAGTCATAGTTACTCCCGCCGTTAACCCGCGCTTACTTGAATTTCTTCACTTTGACACACTGGGCAGAAAACACATTGTGTCAACACCCGTTAGGGCCATCACAATGCTTTGTTTTAATTAGACAGTCGGATTCCCCAAGTCCGTGCCAGTTCTGAATTGATTGTTAATTGATAGCCGTTATAAATTTATAATAAAAATAATTCCTTAAAAAAAAAAAAAAAAAAATCATTTATAAATTATAAATTATTAGCAAGAAAGTTCCACAATTGGTTACGTAAACTTCTATCCGGGGAACAGATAAACACAATCTTTCATATGATCGTGAAATCTGATGTGTGGTTACTAGTTCTATGTTTCTGTCTATGCTCTTCTTTTTCAGTGCATTTTGACGTACTCAGTATATGTTATTTTAATTAAAAAATAAATAATTTAAAAAATTTTTAAAAAATATTAAAAAATATAATATTTAACAAATTCTTTTTATTTTCATTCTAAAATTTGTTAGGGTTATGCTTTGTTTTCCCGTATGTATTTATTTTATGTATGCCCTTTATTCGTGTTTCTTCGTTACATCTTTCTGGCTTATTTGTGTGTTAGTTTTTTTCCTGTATATCCCCTTATCTTTATTCTATAATTTCTACCTTAGGCCTATCACTTACCCCAAATTTCCTACTATTCGCGCTTATTATGTATCGTGTTTTGACACTTCTCTACTTTGGCGTGCGTTCCTTGTTTATTGTTTTTTCACTTCAATTTTTTTCTTTCAACACTTTATTTTTTCTTTTCTTTTTACACAACACTTTTCAAATCCTCTTTCTTTTTCCTTTGCTCTTTTTATCTTTCACTACACGTGTTCACTTTTTTAGGGTTCTCACTTTGCCAATGGCTTTACCTTTTGCGGTGCGCGCGTGTTTCTCGTTTAGATTGTTACCACGTTTGATTTTTTCTTTTTTCTTAGTTTACCACTTTATATTTTCCTACTTTATTTTTCATATCCCGTGTTACCTGTTCGGCTTTCGTTCTACTAGTGAAGTTATTCTTGTGGGGTACGTTTCCATCCACGTGGTATTTTGCGCTTTCGTATCTCCTCTGGCACTCACCTGGCTGTGTGTTATCGGGCTTGTGCTTGGTTTCTGTGTATTCCGGTGTTCCTTGTTTCTGTGTCTGTCCTCTGTGCTCTTCTTTTCAGCCCCTCTCTCTTTTCTTCTCTCCTTGGTATTGCTGGTTCTGGTTTGTGTGTGCGTGTGTTTTGTGAATCTTCTTCATTTATTTATTTCCTTTCTCTTTTTCTTCCCTTGTTGTGTCTATCTCTTCTTGTTTGTGTACATGTGTTGCTTGTGTTTAGTTCTCGTGTGCGTCTGGCTTCTGTTCCTTTGTTGTGTTATCTGACTATCCTGGTGTGTGTGTTCTAACTGATGTGTTACGCTAGTGTGTGTGCCTGGGTGCCGTGTATCAGTGGTGGTTTATGTGTTTTGTTTGTCCTATCTTCTGTCGTGTTCCCTATTGGTTTTTCTCTTTTACTCTTTTACTCTCTCTCTCTCACCGTCAGCGCCTCCTGCTGGTCACTTTTGGGATATTGGTGGGCACCCCCATTTCGCTCGTGTGACGGAGCGAATTGCGTGTGCCCCTTCTGTATTTTCGTTCGTTATATTTGAGTTATCGTTTAAGCTATTAGCTCTTTTAGCTAACGTCTATGGTCACTGGGTACTTATTTTCGAATACAACGGGTGTTTCACCGGTTCGAATGGCCCAGTACTTTCTACTGCCCTGTATTGTTCGTTTCCTACATTGTTCCTATTTTAGTTGTCTGTTCGTATGGTGTTTTGTTTTGTCATCCCTTATTACCCACTCTCCCAGGAGCCGCCTCTGGCAAGTTTCGTTACGTGTGTTTCTATTTGTATGTTGTTTTCTGCCTCTCTATTCCCTACTTGTGTCTGAGTGTTGTGTATTGGTGGTGGTCTACGTGTGTGGTTTGTGTAAGCTAGTGTGTGTACCTGGGTGTCGTGTATTAGTGGTGGTTTATGTGTTTTATTTGTCCTATCTTCTGTTGTGTTCCCTACTGGTTTTCGCTCTTCTTCTCTCTCACCGTCAACGCCTCCTGTTGGTCCTGTTCGGGATATTGGTGGGCACCCCCATCTCGCTCGTGTGACGGAGCGAGTTGCGTGTGCCCCTTCTGTATTTTCGTTCGTTATATTTGAGTTATCGTTTAAGCTATTAGCTCTTTTAGCTAACGTCTATGGTCACTGGGTACTTATTTTCGAATACAACGGGTGTTTCACCGGTTCGAATGGCCCAGTACTTTCTACTGCCCTGTATTGTTCGTTTCCTACATTGTTCCTACTTCAGTTGTCTGTTCGTATGGTGTTTCGTTGTGTCATCCCTTACTAGCCACTCTCCCAGGAGCCGCCTCTGGCAAGTTTTGTTATGTGTGTTCCTATTTGTATGTTGTTTTCTAGCTCTCTCTTCCCTACTTGTGGCTGAGTGTTGTGTATTGGTGGTGATCTATGTGTTTGGTTTGTGCTATCTTCTGTTGTGTTCCCTATTAGTTCTGTTACTTTTCTCTTACCGTCAGCCCCTCCTACTGGTTCAGTTAAGGATATGTGTGGGCAACACCCATTTCGTCTGTGTCCCAGAGCGACCTGTGTGCTACCCTTCTGTATTTTCGTTCGTTATAGCTGTGTTATTGTCCTAGCTATTAACTCTTTTAGCTAACGTTTATGGTCACTGGGTACTTGTTTTCGAATACAACGGGTGTTTCACCGGTTCGAATGGCCCAGTACTTTCTACTGCCCTGTATTGTTCGTTCCCTACATTGTTCCTATCTGTTTGTCTGTACGTATGCTGTTGTGTTGTGTTATCACTTATTACTGTCCCTCCTAGGAGCTGCATTTGGCAAGTTTTGTGATTTGTGTTCTTTCGTTGTGTAATGTTTCCCTTTGTTGTGTGAAGTTTATAAGCTATCTATCTCCTGATTATTTCTACGTGTTGTGTGTTGTTGTGTTTTGTTGTGATTTGTGCGTTTTGTTTGTCTTCTTTTCTGTTCTGTCCCCTACTCTCTGCTTGTTTCCTCATTGGCATGTTCTTCGTGCGTTTTTCCCCCTTGTTTCTGTACATCCTACTTGCTTGCTGGTTTATTTATTCCTAGTTTTGCTTGCTTTGTTATGTTGTTGTGTTTGCGCTTGGGTTGGTGTGGTTCCGTTGGCTATGTGTGTGTTGTGATGGTCGCATGTGTCAGAACACCTAGCTTTGGTTTTTGTTGCTTGTTGCTTTTTGTTGTCTTGTTTGTTCCTTTCTTCCTTTTTATTCGCTTTTTGGAACAACCATCTATGTGTTGTTTTTATCCCCCCCCCCCCCGGTGTTTACTTCTCCGGTTGTGGTGTTTCCCGTTGTTCTATTTCTATATGCTTATGTTGCTATTTTACCTTCTTTCTATATCGTAACTCTAGGGGGTTTATTATTTATTTATCTCTTTATCTATTTATATATCACTAGTTGTTATTACTTAGATTTAATTAAAACCTATCCTAACCTACAACTAATGTTTGGGGGCCCCGGGTACTAGGCCATCTGGGCAGCTGTCTGTGTGTTTTTCTCCCCCCCCCCCGTCTTATGTTACTAGCCTTAGATTTAACATTGCTTTTTCCAGGGGGTTTTTGTTGTTTAATTTCCCTCTATGGTTTTTGGGTGGGGCTGTTGTCGTGTCTCCTTCTTCCTCCCGTCGTCTTTCTTCTGCTCTTGTGTGTTGTTGGCTTTCCTGGGTTCATGATGTGTTCCTTGGTGTTATCGTGAGTGTTCCTCCTTCCTGTGTTGCCTTCCCCTTATAGTGGGCATTTACTTTGTGTGGGTTCATGTTTATTATCCTACTACTCTCGTTGTCGTTGTTCCCTATGTATGCAGCTATGTATTTGGCTGCTTTGGCTGTGCTCCTGACCTTGTCGACTATTTGTATTTCCTCGTTGATTCTGTGTCCCAGGGTGTTCCTGTGGTTGTACATTGCTCCCGTTTTGCTGTTCATTTGTTGGTGTACCATCTCCTTGGTGTCCATTTTTCCCGTGTGGACTATGTATTTGTTGTTGCAGTCCCTGCATATGAACAGTATGATGTTGTTCCAATCCTGGGGGTTCGTTTTGTGTGTGTTTATGTCCCTATCCTTGTGTTCATGCGTCTTTATGCCTCTTTTCCTTTTCGCGTTGTAAATGCTCCTAATGTTAGCTCCTGGGGGGTTGTATGGTACCATTCTCACGCTCTGTACCCTGTCATTGATTTTGGTGATGTGTCGATCTGTTGTGCTGTTGATGTATTGTGTCCTGATGTATTTCTTTTTCTCATCCTTGTCCTTTTCTTCTTGGGTGTTCCCTGTGCCTCTCTTGTGGTCCCCGTGCTTCTGGTTCTGTCTTTCCTCCTCTAGGTTGTTCTCAATTTTCATTCCACATTTATCGTTTAGGTATGTCACCATTTTCTTTTTCTTTTCCTGTTCTGGGTCTGACTTCCTGATGCCTTCCGTGAAATATTTTTCCGTTATTTTCCTTGGATATCCGTTGTCGTCTGCTTCTATTACTAGTGTTTTTATGGTGTCTTCTATGTGTTCTATCTCCGTAACTTTGATGGCGTAGCTTACCCTTTCTATTATGGTATTCCTCTTGTATATGTTGGGCTAGTTTGACCGGTAGTTGATCAGCCTGTTCGATGCAATGGCTTTTTTGTACCATCTTGTCTTGAAATCCTTGTTCGTTCTGCTTATCGTTATGTCCAGGCAATTTATTTCGTTCATGTCGTTCTCCCTTTCTATCGTGAGTTCCATGTTTAGTTCCTTCTCCAGTGTCCTTTGTATCGCCCTTATGTTCTGTTCCTTCGCGTATATAAGGAAATCGTCCACATATATCTTTAGTAGTCTCGTTCCCATTCGTTGTAATTTTCCGTATATTCTGTTTATGGCTAAGTCTATGTAGAGGCTTGCGTATTTCCCTGACGTTTTACCTCCCATTGGGGTGCCTCTGGTCTGCTTGAACACTTCCTTGTCTATCTGGAAGTAGTTCGCCTGTTTCAAGTCGAAGTCCATGATGCTTAGTAGGTTTGTCATGTTATATTCTCCTTCCATTTTGGGCCCTATTGTGTCCTTTATACTTTTCTTTAGTTCTGCTAGGTCCAGGTTGTTGTACATATCTTTTATGTCCATTGTCACTAGGACATGGCCTTCTTTCCATTCCAGTGTCCTTATCTCCTTCAGTATGTCTAGTTTGTCCTTGACATTCTGGTCTATCATTAGGCATTCTAGGTGTCGCATTCTGTCCAATGCTCTATTTATGTACTTCCCCAGTCTGGTGTTGATTGCGCTGGTCTTTGATACGATTGACCTTAGTTTGGGTATCTCCTTGTGTATCTTGATTACTGGATGTAGTATGCTTATTTCGTTCTGTCCTCTAGGTTTCTAAGCATCTCTACATCCTCCCCGCTTAGGTGTGTGTTGCTCCGGTTGTCCGTTTTCCTTAGGTACAGTCCGTTTGTGTTCATTGCTTTCAGCTTGCTCTTGTATGCGTTCTCCATCGCTTTTTGTGTTTTTTTGATGTCCTCGCTGTTTATTCTCCTGTATAGTCCGCTGTTTGTTCCTTCCGATATCATCTCCTTATGGAGTTCCTCGTAGTATTCCCTCCGTATCGCTACCGTTACCTTACCTTTATCTGCCTCTATGATTTTTATGTCCTTCCTTCTGGTGAGCATTTCTTTGATTCTCCCTACTGTTTCGTTGATCTTCAATTCTGTCCTCGTGAATTGTTTTTTCTTGTTTTCTTCTATGTATTTGTTCGTGTCCTTGGCTACTCCCCTCGTTATCTCCCTGTGTCCCATGGGTGTGTTCGCTTCCACTGTCTCTGCTATACTGTTTAGGGTCACCAGTGTGTTGATGGGGTCTATGTTTCGGTTGGGTGGTATGAACTTCGGTCCGTATGACAGTATCGCCTTGATGTCTGGCTCCATCTCGTATTCCGTTAAGTTTCTGAAACCTCCTCCTACTTCCCTGAATGTTATGGGCTTTCCTGTGGGTGCCATGTGTTTGCGTTGTTTATCTTGTCCGCTTGTTTCCGTTTTCCTGTAGATGGTAAGATATGTTTATGTTATGCTTGTGTTTCTATGTGTTATGATGGCTGTGGTTAGATCAATGGTGTTAGTTGGTAGATTACTGAAGCTTCCTTTTTCCACGTGTGTGTGTTCCTCCGTTCTTCTGTTGGTGTGGGTCTGTCCTTTGCTTCTTATTGTTGCCTCTCTTTTCTTGGGGTTCTAGTTTGTCCTTGTTTCCCTTCGTTGTTTGCTCCCTTCCTTGTCTGTGTGTGTTATGTTAGATCTTAGTGGTCCCAATGTTTTCTGTTTCGTGGGTGTGTGTGCGTGTGCATTGTACGTGGTTTCTTTCCTTGTGTGTTGTGTTCTTGTCATGCTCTCAGTACGTTTGTTTCTGTGTTTTCATGTTTTATGCCTGTCGTGTGTGTGCTTTTGTGTTATTGTTGTGTGTATCTGTTCATCCCACATTTCTGTCTACTCCCCTTCGGTCTTCCCGTTGCTCTATCACTGGTTCCACAGTGCTTGGTGTTGGCTGGTATCTTTGTGTTTAGCCTCCCGAGCACACTATCGGTGCTCAGCACTGTCTTGGGTGCTCCAGGTTTCCTACACAGTGTGGCCAATGGACACTGTGTACTTGGGCTAGAGCACCTAAATTTGTGCCTGAGCTCCGATACCGCTCTTTTCTAGGAGTAGTAAAACTATATTAATTAGCAAAAAAATTGCCGGTGCTGGTATTGTGTCATCTGTGTCTACGGATATTGATTCCTTAGAGCAGCATGACGAAGCGTTGCACGGTAGGTGGGGCACCAGTTGTCCACCACCGTGGGTGGTTTAGTTTAGCCACCGTGGTACCTACGTGAGGTACTAGAAGGGTTTCCTCATAGGTGTGTGGATGCTATGTTGTGTGTGTGTTCGTTCCGTGGTTCTTTGTTGGTTTTGTGTTGTATGTCTCAGTTTGTTAGGTGTGGTGTTCCCTATGTGCCATGTTCCCTGGCACTGGTGTGCGCGTATGTTGTTTTGAAAGGCCGGTATTTATGCCAACCTGGTGCAATACTTGGTGTAAAAACACATGCCTTAATATAAATTAGTGCTAGGTTAATATATAAAAATAAATAAATAAAATATAAAATATAATGTATTTAGGTGTTGTGCTTTAGGGTGTGTTCCTCGCATCGCGTCATTGCTGAACAAAACTATTCCTACGGGGTTTTATCAGGGGTTTTTTCTTTTATGGGGGATTTTTTATGTTTATAAGGGATGCCGTGTAGGCTCCTGCTCGGCTATACTTAACCAGTTTCGTCCCCGCCACGGGACTCATCAGAAGTTTACCTATCTACAAACGTGCAGTTTGTTTTCTGTGTGTATCTTTCTGTACACTATGTTATTAACTAATCTAAGTTTTCAGGTTTTTTGGGGCCTATCTTTGTCTAGGCTATAATATATGAACGCGCGTGTTCCAGTTACATGCTTATACTATTATGTTGTTATCTAGTTCTATCTGATTTCTATTTCTATCTGATTTCTATGCTCTTCTTTTTCAGTGCATATGATCGTGAAATCTGATGTGTGGTTACTAGTTCTATGTTTCTGTCTATGCTCTTCTTTTTCAGTGCATTTTGACGTACTCAGTATATGTTATTTTAATTAAAAAATAAATAATTTTAAAAATTTTTAAAAAATATTAAAAAATATAATATTTAACAAATTCTTTTTATTTTCATTCTAAAATTTGTTAGGGTTATGCTTTGTTTTCCCGTATGTATTTATTTTATGTATGCCCTTTATTCGTGTTTCTTCGTTACATCTTTCTGGCTTATTTGTGTGTTAGTTTTTTTCCTGTATATCCCCTTATCTTTATTCTATAATTTCTACCTTAGGCCTATCACTTACCCCAAATTTCCTACTATTCGCGCTTATTATGTATCGTGTTTTGACACTTCTCTACTTTGGCGTGCGTTTCTTGTTTATTGTTTTTTCACTTCAAATTTTTTCTTTAAACACTTTATTTTTTCTTTTCTTTTTACACAACACTTTTCAAATTCTCTTTCTTTTTCCTTTGCTCTTTTTATCTTTCACTACACGTGTTCACTTTTTTAGGGTTCTCACTTTGCCAATGGCTTTACCTTTTGCGGTGCGCGCGTGTTTCTCGTTTAGCTTGTTACCACGTTTGATTTTTTCTTTTTTCTTAGTTTACCACTTTATATTTTCCTACTTTATTTTTCATATCCCGTGTTACCTGTTCGGCTTTCGTTCTACTAGTGAAGTTATTCTTGTGGGGTACGTTTCCATCCACGTGGTATTTTGCGCTTTCGTATCTCCTCTGGCACTCACCTGGCTGTGTGTTATCGGGCTTGTGCTTGGTTTCTGTGTATTCCGGTGTTCCTTGTTTCTGTGTCTGTCCTCTGTGCTCTTCTTTTCAGCCCCTCTCTCTTTTCTTCTCTCCTTGGTATTGCTGGTTCTGGTTTGTGTGTGCGTTTGTTTTGTGAATCTTCTTCATTTATTTATTTCCTTTCTCTTTTTCTTCCCTTGTTGTGTCTATCTCTTCTTGTTTGTGTACATGTGTTGCTTGTGTTTAGTTCTCGTGTGCGTCTGGCTTCTGTTCCTTTGTTGTGTTATCTGACTATCCTGGTGTGTGTGTTCTAACTGATGTGTTACGCTAGTGTGTGTGCCTGGGTGCCGTGTATCAGTGGTGGTTTATGTGTTTTGTTTGTCCTATCTTCTGTCGTGTTCCCTATTGGTTTTTCTCTTTTACTCTTTTACTCTCTCTCTCTCACCGTCAGCGCCTCCTGCTGGTCACGTTTGGGATATTGGTGGGCAGCCCCATTTCGCTCGTGTGACGGAGCGAATTGCGTGTGCCCCTTCTGTATTTTCGTTCGTTATATTTGAGTTATCGTTTAAGCTATTAGCTCTTTTAACTAACGTCTATGGTCACTGGGTACTTATTTTCGAATACAACGGGTGTTTCACCGGTTCGAATGGCCCAGTACTTTCTACTGCTCTGTATTGTTCGTTTCCTACATTGTTCCTATTTTAGTTGTCTGTTCGTATGGTGTTTTGTTTTGTCATCCCTTATTACCCACTCTCCCAGGAGCCGCCTCTGGCAAATTTAGTTACGTGTGTTTCTATTTGTATGTTGTTTTCTGCCTCTCTATTCCCTACTTGTGTCTGAGTGTTGTGTATTGGTGGTGGTCTACGTGTTTGGTTTGTGTAAGCTAGTGTGTGTGCCTGTGTGTCGTGTATTAGTGGTGGTTTATGTGTTTTATTTGTCCTATCTTCTGTTGTGTTCCCTACTGGTTTTCGCTCTTCTTCTCTCTCACCGTCAAGGCCTCCTGTTGGTCCTGTTCGGGATATTGGTGGGCACCCCCATCTCGCTCGTGTGACGGAGCGAGTTACGTGTGCCCCTTCTGTATTTTCGTTCGTTATATTTGAGTTATCGTTTAAGCTATTAGCTCTTTTAGCTAACGTCTATGGTCACTGGGTACTTATTTTCGAATACAACGGGTGTTTCACCGGTTCGAATGGCCCAGTACTTTCTACTGCCCTGTATTGTTCGTTTCCTACATTGTTCCTACTTCAGTTGTCTGTTCGTATGGTGTTTCGTTGTGTCATCCCTTACTAGCCACTCTCCCAGGAGCCGCCTCTGGCAAGTTTTGTTATGTGTGTTCCTATTTGTATGTTGTTTTCTAGCTCTCTCTTCCCTACTTGTGGCTGAGTGTTGTGTATTGGTGGTGATCTATGTGTTTGGTTTGTGCTATCTTCTGTTGTGTTCCCTATTAGTTCTGTTACTTTTCTCTTACCGTCAGCCCCTCCTACTGGTTCAGTTAAGGATATGTGTGGGCAACACCCATTTCGTCTGTGTCCCAGAGCGACCTGTGTGCTACCCTTCTGTATTTTCGTTCGTTATAGCTGTGTTATTGTCCTAGCTATTAGCTCTTTTAGCTAACGTTTATGGTCACTGGGTACTTGTTTTCGAATACAACGGGTGTTTCACCGGTTCGAATGGCCCAGTACTTTCTACT
This sequence comes from Dioctria linearis, assembly GCA_963930735.1. Lineage (NCBI taxonomy): Eukaryota > Metazoa > Arthropoda > Insecta > Diptera > Asilidae > Dioctria > Dioctria linearis. The sequence goes on from OZ005744.1 coordinate 51,861,319, forward strand.
GCCCTGTATTGTTCGTTCCCTACATTGTTCCTATCTGTTTGTCTGTACGTATGCTGTTGTGTTGTGTTATCACTTATTACTGTCCCTCCTAGGAGCTGCATTTGGCAAGTTTTGTGATTTGTGTTCTTTCGTTGTGTAATGTTTCCCTTTGTTGTGTGAAGTTTATAAGGTATCTATCTCCTGATTATTTCTACTTGTTGTGTGTTGTTGTGTTTTGTTGTGATTTGTGCGTTTTGTTTGTCTTCTTTTCTGTTCTGTCCCCTACTCTCTGCTTGTTTCCTCATTGGCATGTTGTTCATGCGTTTTTCCCCCTTGTTTCTGTGCATCCTACTTGCTTGCTGGTTTATTTATTCCTAGTTTTGCTTGCTTTGTTATGTTGTTGTGTTTGCGCTTGGGTTGGTGTGGTTCCGTTGGCTATGTGTGTGTTGTGATGGTCGCATGTGTCAGAACACCTAGCTATGGTTTTTGTTGCTTGTTGCTTTTTGTTGTCTTGTTTCTTCCTTTCTTCCTTTTTATTCGGTTTTTGGAACAACCATCTATGTGTTGTTTTTATCCCCCCCCCCCCCGATGTTTACTTCTCCAGTTGTGGTGTTTCCCGTTGTTCTATTTCTATATGCTTATGTTGCTATTTTACCTTCTTTCTATATCGTAACTCTAGGGGGTTTATTATTTATTTATCTCTTTATCTATTTATATATCACTAGTTGTTATTACTTAGATTTAATTAAAACCTATCCTAACCTACAACTAATGTTTGGGGGCCCCGGGTACTAGGCCATCTGGGCAGCTGTCTGTGTGTTTTTCTCCCCCCCCCCCCCCGTCTTATGTTACTAGCCTTAGATTTAACATTGCTTTTTCCAGGGGGTTTTTGTTGTTTAATTTCCCTCTATGGTTTTTGGGTGGGGCTGTTGTCGTGTCTCCTTCTTCCTCCCGTCGTCTTTCTTCTGCTCTTGTGTGTTGTTGGCTTTCCTGGGTTCATGATGTGTTCCTTGGTGTTATCGTGAGTGTTCCTCCTTCCTGTGTTGTCTTCCCCTTATAGTGGGCATTTGCTTTGTGTGGGTTCATGTTTATTATCCTACTACTCTCGTTGTCGTTGTTCCCTATGTATGCAGCTATGTATTTGGCTGCTTTGGCTGTGCTCCTGACCTTGTCGACTATTTGTATTTCCTCGTTGATTCTGTGTCCCAGGGTGTTCCTGTGGTTGTACATTGCTCCCGTTTTGCTGTTCATTTGTTGGTGTACCATCTCCTTGGTGTCCATTTTTCCCGTGTGGACTATGTATTTGTTGTTGCAGTCCCTGCATTTGAACAGTATGATGTTGTTCCAATCCTGGGGGTTCGTTTTGTGTGTGTTTATGTCCCTATCCTTGTGTTCATGCGTCTTTGTGCCTCTTTTCCTTTTCGCGTTGTAAATGCTCCTAATGTTAGCTCCTGGGGGGTTGTATGGTACCATTCTCACGCTCTGTACCCTGTCATTGATTTTGGTGATGTGTCGATCTGTTGTGCTGTTGATGTATTGTGTCCTGATGTATTTCTTTTTCTCATCCTTGTCCTTTTCTTCTTGGGTGTTCCCTGTGCCTCTCTTGTGGTCCCCGTGCTTCTGGTTCTGTCTTTCCTCCTCTAGGTTGTTCTCAATTTTCATTCCACATTTATCGTTTAGGTATGTCACGATTTTCTTTTTCTTTTCCTGTTCTGGGTCTGACTTCCTGATGCCTTCCGTGAAATATTTTTCCGTTATTTTCCTTGGATATCCGTTGTCGTCTGCTTCTATTACTAGTGTTTTTATGGTGTCTTCTATGTGTTCTATCTCCGTAACTTTGATGGCGTAGCTTACCCTTTCTATTATGGTATTCCTCTTGTATATGTTGGGCTAGTTTGACAGGTAGTTGATCAGCCTGTTCGATGCAATGGCTTTTTTGTACCATCTTGTCTTGAAATCCTTGTTCGTTCTGCTTATCGTTATGTCCAGGTAATTTATTTCGTTCATGTCGTTCTCCCTTTCTATCGTGAGTTCCATGTTTAGTTCCTTCTCCAGTGTCCTTTGTATCGCTCTTATGTTCTGTTCCTTCGCGTATATAAGGAAATCGTCCACATATATCTTTAGTAGTCTCGTTCCCATTCGTTGTAATTTTCCGTATATTCTGTTTATGGCTAAGTCTATGTAGAGGCTTGCGTATTTCCCTGACGTTTTACCTCCCATTGGGGTGCCTCTGGTCTGCTTGAACACTTCCTTGTCTATCTGGAAGTAGTTCGCCTGTTTCAAGTCGAAGTCCATGATGCTTAGTAGGTTTGTCATGTTATATTCTCCTTCCATTTTGGACCCTATTGTGTCCTTTATACTTTTCTTTAGTTCTGCTAGGTCCAGGTTGTTGTACATATCTTTTATGTCCATTGTCACTAGGACATGGCCTTCTTTCCATTCCAGTGTCCTTATCTCCTTCAGTAGGTCTAGTTTGTCCTTGACATTCTGGTCTATCCTTAGGCATTCTAGGTGTCGCATTCTGTCCAATGCTCTATTTATGTACTTCCCCAGTCTGGTGTTGATTGCGCTGGTCTTTGATACGATTGGCCTTAGTTTGGGTATCTCCTTGTGTATCTTGATTACTGGATGTAGTATGCTTATTTCGTTCTCGTAGTCCTCTAGGTTTCTAAGCATCTCTACATCCTCCCCGCTTAGGTGTGTGTTGCTCCGGTTGTCCGTTTTCCTTAGGTACAGTCCGTTTGTGTTCATTGCTTTCAGCTTGCTCTTGTATGCGTTATCCATCGCTTTTTGTGTTTTTTTGATGTCCTCGCTGTTTATTCTCCTGTATAGTCCGCTGTTTGTTCCTTCCGATATCATCTCCTTAAGTAGTTCGTCGTAGTAGTCCCTCCGTATCGCTACCGTTACCTTACCTTTATCTGCCTCTATGATTTTTATGTCCTTCCTTCTGGTGAGCATTTCTTTGATTCTCCCTACTGTTTCGTTGATCTTCAATTCTGTCCTCGTGAATTGTTTTTTCTTGTTTTCTTCTATGTATTTGTTCGTGTCCTTGGCTACTCCCCTCGTTATCTCCCTGTATCCCATGGGTGTGTCCGCTTCCACTGTCTCTGCTATACTGTTTAGGGTCACCAGTGTGTTGATGGGGTCTATGTTTCGGTTGGGTGGTATGAACTTCGGTCCGTATGACAGTATCGCCTTGATGTCTGGCTCCATCTCGTATTCCGTTAAGTTTCTGAAACCTCTTCCTACTTCCCTGAATGTTATGGGCTTTCCTGTGGGTGCCATGTGTTTGCGTTGTTTATCTTGTCCGCTTGTTTCCGTTTTCCTGTAGATGGTAAGATATGTTTATGTTATGCTTGTGTTTCTATGTGTTATGATGGCTGTGGTTAGATCAATGGTGTTAGTTGGTAGATTACTGAAGCTTCCTTTTTCCACGTGTGTGTGTTCCTCCGTTCTTCTGTTGGTGTGCGTCTCTCCTTTGCTTCTTATTGTTGCCTCTCTTTTCTTGGGGTTCTAGTTTGTCCTTGTTTCCCTTCGTTGTTTGCTCCCTTCCGAGTCTGTGTGTGTTAGATCTTAGTGGTCCCAATGTTTTCTGTTTCGTGGGTGTGTGTGCGTGCGCATTGTACGTGGTTTCTTTCCTTGTGTGTTGTGTTCTTGTCATGCTCTCAGTACGTTTGTTTCTGTGTTTTCATGTTTTATGCCTGTCGTGTGTGTGCTTTTGTGTTATTGTTGTGTGTATCTGTTCATCCCACATTTCTGTCTACTCCCCTTCGGTCTTCCCGTTGCTCTATCACTGGTTCCACAGTGCTTGGTGTTGGCTGGTATCTTTGTGTTTAGCCTCCCGAGCACACTATCGGTGCTCAGCACTGTCTTGGGTGCTCCAGGTTTCCTACACAGTGTGGCCAATGGACACTGTGTACTTGGGCTAGAGCACCTAAATTTGTGCCTGAGCTCCGATACCGCTCTTTTCTAGGAGTAGTAAAACTATATTAATTAGCAAAAAAATTGCCGGTGCTGGTATTGTGTCATCTGTGTCTACGGATATTGATTCCTTAGAGCAGCATGACGAAGCGTTGCACGGTAGGTGGGGCACCAGTTGTCCACCACCGTGGGTGGTTTAGTTTAGCCACCGTGGTACCTACGTGAGGTACTAGAAGGGTTTCCTCATAGGTGTGTGTATGCTATGTTGTGTGTGTGTTCGTTCCGTGGTTCTTTGTTGGTTTTGTGTTGTATGTCTCAGTTTGTTAGGTGTGGTGTTCCCTATGTGCCATGTTCCCTGGCACTGGTGTGCGCGTGTGTTGTTTTGAAAGGCCGGTATTTATGCCAACCTGATGCAATACTTGGTGTAAAAACACATGCCTTAATATAAATTAGTGCTAGGTTAATATATAAAAATAAATAAATAAAATATAAAATATAATGTATATAGGTGTTGTGCTTTAGGGTGTGTTCCTCGCATCGCGTCATTGCTGAACAAAACTATTCCTACGGGGTTTTATCAGGGGTTTTTTCTTTTATGGGGGGTTTTTTATGTTTATAAGGGATGCCGTGTAGGCTCCTGCTCGGCTATACTTAACCAGTTTCGTCCCCGCCACGGGACTCATCAGAAGTTTACCTATCTACAAACGTGCAGTTTGTTTTCTGTGTGTATCTTTCTGTACACTATGTTATTAACTAATCTAAGTTTTCAGGTTTTTTGGGGCCTATCTTTGTCTAGGCTATAATATATGAACGCGCGTGTTCCAGTTACATGCTTATACTATTATGTTGTTATCTAGTTCTATCTGATTTCTATTTCTATCTGATTTCTATGCTCTTCTTTTTCAGTGCATATGATCGTGAAATCTGATGTGTGGTTACTAGTTCTATGTTTCTGTCTATGCTCTTCTTTTTCAGTGCATTTTGACGTACTCAGTATATGTTATTTTAATTAAAAAATAAATAATTTTAAAAAATTTTAAAAAATATTAAAAAATGCAATATTTAACAAATTCTTTTTATTTTCATTCTAAAATTTGTTAGGGTTATGCTTTGTTTTCCCGTATGTATTTATTTTATGTATGCCCTTTATTCGTGTTTCTTCGTTACCTCTTTCTGGCTTATTTGTGTGTTAGTTTTTTTCCTGTATATCCCCTTATCTTTATTCTATAATTTCTACCTTAGGCCTATCACTTACCCCAAATTTCCTACTATTCGCGCTTATTATGTATCGTGTTTTGACACTTCTCTACTTTGGCGTGCGTTCCTTGTTTATTGTTTTTTCACTTCAAATTTTTTCTTTCAACACTTTATTTTTTCTTTTCTTTTTACACAACACTTTTCAAATTCTCTTTCTTTTTCCTTTGCTCTTTTTATCTTTCACTACACGGTACGCTCTAGTTAGAGGCATATATAATATATTCTTTAAGAAAAAAATTTATATTAAAATGCATAACTGTATAGAACGCCCCGGGATGGAATATATAATATTAATAATATATATATGATCCCATTAAATTAAACAGTTAAGTTTATTACCGCCTTTAGGTTTTATATACCCAATGACTTGCACACATATTAGACTCCTTGGTCCGTGTTTCAAGACGGGTCCCGAAGGTATCCTAAATCTAAAGCATTGTTAATCATATTAACGCATATAATAAAAAAAATTAAAAAATTTAATTTAATTATTATAACACATATATAATATATGTGTAAGCGCTATATATAATAAAAATCTGTCAATAATTTATCTGTAATCATATATGCATTTTATGTTAATTATCAAAAAATAAATTTTTTATATAATAAAACATAAACTTTGCAAAGCTGATACTTCTGATAAATTTTTCTATTATCGATCATATTAACAGATTACAATGTCCTTATATTAAAAAATTGCACATTATTATTACATTAAAAAAAAAATTAATGTATTATTAACAATGAATTTTTCATATTAGATATTCAGGTTCATCGGGCTTAACCTCTAAGCAGTTTTACGTACTATTTAACTCTCTATTCAGAGTTCTTTTCAAGTTTCCCCCACGGTACTTGTTTGCTATCGCTCTCATGGTTATATTTAGTTTTAGATGGAGTTTATCACCCAATTTGTGCTGCACTATCAAGCAACACGACTCTTAAGAAATATCTTCTAGTAATCATTAACGTCACTACGGGCTGGCACCCTCTATGGGTAAATGGCCTCATTTAAGAAGAACTTTGACTGCTAATTTATCATACTAGATTATAGATATTCCATACACTGCATCTTATATTTGTTAAAATAACAAAATAACTCAGTGCTGAACTAAATTTCTTTTCGCTCGCCGCTACTAAGAAAATCCTAGTTAGTTTCTTTTCCTTCCGTCATTAATATGCTTAAATTCAGGGAGTAATCTCATATGAGTTGAGGTTGTTTAATATTATTTCTTTTCTATACTTTGTAATAATAATAATCCAAATTGCTGTTCACAGTATATAAAATTTTATACTTGATGTGCAAAGTAGATAAAAGCACATTATTATTATTTCTTATAATTAATATTATAAAAAATATCAAAAGATATCTTTTAATAATACAACATGTGCTTAAAAAGACATTAGAAATATCTTTAAGCAACTTTATTAAGAAAGTCTTACAACCCTCAACCATATGTAGTCCATGCAGTACTATAAAAACAAATTTTAAAGTACGTATAGCATGGACTGCAATATGCGTTCAAAATGTCGATGTTCATGTGTCCTGCAGTTCACACGATGACGCACAGTTTGCTGCGTTCTTCATCGACCCATGAGCCAAGTGATCCTCCGCTTAGAGTATATTTTAATTTTTTTTATTTATATAATTTTATGTCAAAAAATTTTTTTTTTGTTTTTGTTAAACTTTATAAACTGTACTATTACCAATGTAAGTAATATAGCTTATTTCTATAAACTGTTCTATTACCAATGCAAGTAATATAGTTTATTTTATAAGTTTATAAATATATATATAAATATAAACATTTATATTGTTGATGAATGTCTAAATTTCTCTTAAGAGAAACTCATTTACTGTGTGTAAATAAACCGTAATTTTACAATGTAAGTAAAATAGTTTACCTTCCGCTACTAATAAATTCTAATATTACCAATGTATGTAATATATTGTTTATCTTCTTTTAACAAATTGTAATATTACCAATGTATGTAATATAATTTATTTTCTTAAGTACAACAATCATATGTTTATATGTATATATATATATAACATTTTATTTGATAGTCATTGTCGTTGTAAATATGATGTTTTTATGCTTTACTTTTTATAGTCAATCTCGTTGTAAATATTTTGTTTTCTATTTATAAGATTTATTTAACAAGCAACCAATTGCTAGTTTTTCCTTTTCTAGTCATTCTCGTTGTAAATATGCTGTTATTATAACAAACATATTCAATGACTAAGTTTATAAAATCATTAATTAAGCAAGCAACCTATGCAAGCTTTCCTTTTATAGTCATTCTCGTTGTAAATATGCTGTTATTATAACAAACATATTCAATGACTTAAGTTTATAAAATCATTAATTAAGCAAGCAACCTATGCAAGGTTTTCCTTAACTAGAGTCATTCTCGTTGTAAATATGCTGTTACTATAACAAACATATTCAATGACTTCCATTATTTATAATATCTTTAGCAAGAGCACATTTAATAACTATCTGCGAGCAAATTTGCACACTTGTTATTTTCGTTGAAAACATGTCGTTGCTGTATAACAAATATATTCAATGACATATAATATTTTTCACAGAGACAATATTCAATAACTATAAGCTTGTTATTCTCGTTGCAAATTCGTCCTTTCTTTAACAAACATATTCAATGACATATCTATATGCTATCCGCCACAAAATATCATCCTCTCTACTTCATCCTTTTGACGGATCAACAATATTTCCATTTCCGTGATCATCTCACGAATATATTCTGCATATTACTTATAAAGGATTACAAGCAATATATTCAGGATAGAATATATCATCATCAGATCAACTCTACATTCCAATGACAATTTAAGTCGTCTATATTCCACATATTACCATAAAAAGCAATATATCAGAATAGAATATACCAACATGAATCCTTGGAAGAGTGGAGAAATATATAATCAATGTTATAACATTAATGATCCTTCCGCAGGTTCACCTACGGAAACCTTGTTACGACTTTTACTTCCTCTAAATACTCAAATTTGGTCAACTTCCGCGAAAAGCAACCGTAACACCCATAAAGGCGTCACAGCGATCACGTCCGGAGACCTCATTAAAAAATTCAATCGGTAGTAGCGACGGGCGGTGTGTACAAAGGGCAGGGACCTAATCAATATGAATTTATGATTCACACTTACTAGGAATTCCAGGTTCATGTGAACAGTTTCAGTGCACAATCCCAAGCATGAAAGTGATTCAGCGGTTTACCCGGACCTCTCGGTCTAGGAAATACACGTTGATACTTTCATTGTAGCGCGCGTGCAGCCCAGGACATCTAAGGGCATTCCAGACCTGTTATTGCTCAATCTCATATTGCTAGACGCAATTTGTCCATTTAAGAAGCCAGTATCCGTATTAATGGGACAAACAAGCAGGTACGACTCCACCCTATATAAACACATTCAAATAATTATACATGTTAATGTAGTCCATATAAGAAGGCTATATAAAGTTTCAGCATCATAATCCTGAATGCATCTATTTAATATATTTGAATCTCGTTCGTTAACGGAATTAACCTGACAAATCACTCCACGAACTAAGAACGACCATGCACCACCAGCCATAGATTCGAGAAAGAGCTATCAATCTGTCTTACTCATTTATGTTCGGACCTGGTAAGTTTTCCCGTGTTGAGTCAAATTAAGCCGTAGGCTCCACTCCTGGTGGTGCCCTTCCGTCAATTCCTTTAAGTTTCAGCTTTGCAACCATACTTCCCCCGGAGCCCAAAAGCTTTGGTTTCCCGGGAAGCGACTGAGAAAGCCATAATAGTAGCTACACTCAATTGCTAGCTGGCATCGTTTATGGTTAGAACTAGGGCGGTATCTGATCGCCTTCGAGCCTCTAACTTTCGTTCTTGATTAATGAAAACATCTTTGGCAAATGCTTTCGCTTAAGTTAGTCTTACGACGGTCCAAGAATTTCACCTCTCGCGTCGTAATACTAATGCCCCCAACTGCTTCTATTAATCATTACCTCTTGATCTAAAAACCAATGAAAGTAGAACAGAGGTCTTATTCCATTATTCCATGCACATAATATTCAGGCATTTGAAGCCTGCTTTAAGCACTTTAATTTGTTCAAAGTAATTGTACCGGCCTACAACAACACTCGGTAAAGAGCACTGAAGCAGGTATAAATAGGAGGTATATATATTAAATCCAAATGATATGAATTAATATATATAAGAACTCCACCGGTAATACGTTCACATAACATAAGGTAATGTACAAACCAATATTATAGTAGTACTACCCGTATGAAGCACAAATTCAACTATGAACGTTTTAACCGCAACAACTTTAATATACGCTATTAGAGCTGGAATTACTGCGGCTGCTGGCACCAGACTTTCCCTCTAATGGGTCCTTGATAAAGGATTTAAAGTGTTCTCATTCCAATTACAGGGCCTCGGATATGAGTCCTGTATTGTTATTTTTCGTCACTACCTCCCCGTAGTGGGAGTGGGTAATTTACGCGCCTGCTGCCTTCCTTAGATGTGGTAGCCGTTTCTCAGGCTCCCTCTCCGGAATCGAACCCTGATTCCCCGTTACCCGTTGCAACCATGGTAGTCCAAGATACTACCATCAATAGTTGATAGGGAAGACATTTGAAAGATCTGTCGTCGGTACAAGACCATACGATCGGCAAATTATCTAGAGTTCAACCATTGTAACGATCCCTATAAAAGGTATCGCTTGGTTTTAGCCTAATAAAAGCACACGTCCCAGAGGTCCGTGTTTATAATTGCATGTATTAGCTCTAGAATTACCACAGTTATCCAAGTAACTGTTACGATCTAATAAACCATAACTGATATAATGAGCCTTTTGCGGTTTCACTTTAATTTCGTTTGTACTTAGACATGCATGGCTTAATCTTTGAGACAAGCATATAACTACTGGCAGGATCAACCAGAATAATGTTTATAAGAATGATTATAAATAATAAAGATATATATATCATAAAGACATATATATTACTTTGATTACTTTTTTAAATCTTTTCTATATATATACATATATATATAATATTAATAGCATTTTTTCGAAGCTTTTATATTGTTTTTGATAAAGAATTTTTAATTCTTTTATGTTGCAAAATTAACGATTGTTTTATGATATAAAACAAATCTTATTATTGTTGAAAGCGAAATTAATTTTTTTATGATATTAAATATCATTTTTAGGCGACAAGAGTATAAATTTCTTTGATACCCCTGACAAATTCTGACCATTTTAAGATCATCGTATTATAACATTGATCATGGTCTCACTAGGTCAAATAGCAAAAAAATTCAATTTTTATCATTCTCGTTGTAAATATGTTGTTGTCAAAACAACATATTCAATGACTATCTTCATAACATTTCAGTTATTAGAAAGATCATTGTATGGTATATATCACATTGATAATATTCCAACCTACTTTCATTTGAAAAAAATCAATTTTTGTCATTCTCGTTGTAAATATGTTGTTATCAAAATCAACATATTCAATGACTATCTTCATAACATTTCAGTTATCAGAAAGATCATCGTATGGTATATATCATATTGATATATTTGAAATCTCTTATTAGTTTCATAATAGCATTTTTATGAGAAAGTTGAAAGGTATAGTATATATCACAATGGCGTTGATATTCCACAACCTACACTTTCGTTAGAAATTCTATAATATCCGCTGAGTACTACAATAGTCTTTATAATCAAAAGTTATAAAAGACGCACCCTTGGATCGGAGATATATATATATAATTTAATATATAGTATATCTAATATAGATTTTCAATGTGAACATGGTTAATATTAGTTTTTATAATCATGTTATAAAACTACTTCACCATGTCAGGAGTACATGCACACAAATTCAACATGATTTTATAAAGATTTCTTTATAATATAATCATGTCGCGATGTCTTCAGTCTTTCGACCAGACACCGACTACTCCCTATAGTACGTCTGGAGACTGCACTGTGGAAGAGTAAATTTTTTTTTTTTTTTTTTTTTTGGTACGGAACTTGGAGGAAAATTAACTCCACAACCAAGTGTCCCATGCAATAGCATGAGACACTTTTTACTATTTCTTATAACAAATTTCTTTTTTTTATTGACATAAAACTTATACCAAAACCATATACCAAACACCACGTCCGTCCCATGCAATAGCATGCGAGATTTTATGCTATTCTTTATAAGACCTTGCTAAATCCCAACTCAACAACAAGGTCTTATTTTATGGCTCCCGTGTTAAGCCATATGTGCACACAGGTACATCGACTTTTATAGGTATAGTATAAAAGCCGTGCACCCATGCGAGGGGTAGATGCACATGAATAGATATGATTTATAAGACTTCCTTATAAATTTTTTCCCAATGTCTGAGTTTCCATCGCTCAGACAACCACTACCCCTATAGTACGTCTGGAGACTGCACTGCGGAAGGGTCCACTGCTTTTTTTACTGGCACAAATCTTATACCAAAACCATATCCCAAACACTATGTCCCATGCAATAGCACAAGACACTTTTTGCTATTTCTTATAAGAAATTTCTGTTTTTTATTGACATAAAACTTATACCAAAACCATGTCCCATGCAATAGCATGCGAGACTTTATACTATTCCTTATAAGACCTTGCTAAATCCCAGCTCAACAACAAAGTCTTATTTTATGGCTCCCGTGTTAAGCCATATGTGCACACAGGTACATCGACTTTTATAGGTATAGTATAAAAGCCGTGCACCCATGCGGGGTGTAGATGCACATGAATATGTATGATTTATAAGACTTCCTTATAAATTTTTTTCCGGTATCTGTGTTGGCATGGCTCAGACACCGACTACTCCCTATAGTACGTCTGGAGACTGCACTGTGGAAGAGTAAAAATTTTTTTTTTGGTACGGAACTTGGAGGAAAATTAACTCCACAACCAAGTGTCCCATGCAATAGCATGAGACACTTTTTACTATTTCTCATAAGAAATTTCTTTTTTTTTATTGACATAAAACTTATACCAAAACCATATACCAAACACCACGTCCCATGCAATAGCATGCGAGACTTTATGCTATTCCTTATAAGACCTTGCTAATTCCCAACTCAACAACAAGGTCTTATTTTATGGCTCCCGTGTTAAGCCATATGTGCACACAGGTACACCGACTTTTATAGGTATAGTATAAAAGCCGTGCACCCATACGAGGGGTAGATGCACATGAATAGATATGATTTATAAGACCTCCTTATAAAATTTTTCCCAATGTCTGAGTTTCCATCGCTCAGACAACCACTACCCCCTATAGTACGTCTAGAGACTACACTGTGGAAGGGTCCACTGCTTTTTTTACTGGCACAAATCTTATACCAAAACCATATCCCAAACACTATGTCCCATGCAATAGCACAAGACACTTTTTGCTATTTCATATAAGAAATTTCTGTTTTTTATTGACATTAAACTTATACCAAAACCATGTCCCATGCAATAGCATGCGAGACTTTATACTATTCCTTATAAGACCTTGCTAAATCCCAACTCAACAACAAAGTGTTATTTTATGACATCGACTTTTATAGGTATAGTATAAAAGCCGTGCACCCATGCGAGGGGTAGATGCACATGAATGGATATGATTTATAAGACTTCCTTATAAAATTTTTCCCAATGTCTGAGTTTGCATCGCTCAGACAACCACTACCCCCTATAGTACGTCTGGAGACTGCACTGTGGAGGGGTCCACTGCCTTTTTTACTGGCACAAATCTTATACCAAAACCATATCCCAAACACTATGTCCCATGCAATAGCACAAGACACTTTTTACTATTTCTTATAAGAAATTTCTGTTTTTTATTGACATAAAACTTATGCCTTTCCTAATAACTTTATGTGTATGGGATAACTTTGAAATTTTTATACATAATAACTTATATGAATTTATAAGTAATGCCATAACATATATTGATTTTTATAAGGAGCATATGAAAAATTTTGATTTGCTACTATCTATTCTCGGGCACTACACAACGATCGTAGTCATATCATTTTATCGGAAAGCGATTTTGCGAAAAAAAATTTCCTATGAAATCCTTTCCAAATTTTTTGTATGGGATACAGGAATTTTTTTTATAAGGAAAGAAAAAAACTTTTTCAGTAAAAAAAAATTTATTACTCTCCCACACTTCCGCCGTGAGTTAATATGGAGCTTTGAAATTTTTATACATAATAATTTATATGAATTTATAAGGAATGGCATAACATATATTGATTTTTATAAGGAGCATATGAAAAATTTTGTTTTGCTACTATCTATTCTCGGGCACTACACAACGATCGTAGTCATATCATTTTATCGGAAAGCGATTATGCGAAAAAAAATTTTCTATTAAATCATTTCCAAATTTTTTGTATGGGATACAGGAATTTTTTTTATAAGGAAAGGAAAAAACTTTTTCAGTAAAAAGAAAATTATTACTCTCCCACACTTCCGCCGTGAGCTAATATGGAGCTTTGAAATTTTTATACATAATAATTTATATGAATTTATACGTAATGGCATAACATATATTGATTTTTATAAGGATCATATGAAAAATTTTGATTTGCTACTATCTATTCTCGGGCACTATACAACGATCGTAGTCATATCATTTTATCGGAAAGCGATTTTGCGAAAAAAATTTCCTATTAAATCATTTCCAAAGTTTTTGAATGGGATACAGGAATTTTTTTTATAAGGAAAGGAAAAAACTTTTTCAGTAAAAAAAAATTTATTACTCTCCCACAATTCCGCCGTGAGTTATTATGGAGCTTTGAAATTTTTATACATAATAATTTATATGAATTTATAAGGAATGGCATAACATATATTGATTTTTATAAGGAGCATATTAAAAATTTTGATTTGCTACTATCTATTCTCGGGCACTATACAACGATCGTAGTCATATCATTTTATCGGAAAGCGATTTTGCGAAAAAAAAATTTCCTATTAAATCATTTCCAAATTTTTTGTATGGGATACAGGAATTTTTTTTATAAGGAAAGAAAAAAACTTTTTCAGTAAAATAAAATTTATTACTCTCCCACACGTCCGCCGTGAGTTAATATGGAGCTTTGAAATTTTTATACATAATAATTTATATGAATTTATAAGGAATGGCATAACATATATTGATTTTTATAAGGAGCATATGAAAAATTTTGATTTGCTACTATCTATTCTCGGGCACTACACAACGATAGTAGTCATATCATTTTATCGGAAAGCGATTTTGCGAAAAAAAAATTTCTATTAAATCATTTCCAAATTTTTTGTATGGGATACAGGAATTTTTTTTATAAGGAAAGGAAAAAACTTTTTCAGTAAAAAAAAATTTATTACTCTCCCACACTTCCGCCGTGAGTTAATATGGAGCTTTGAAATTTTTATACATAATAATTTATATGAATTTATAAGAAATGGCATAACATATATTGATTTTTTACAAAAATTGGGAAATGAGTTTTTCGCAAATGTGATTTCCAGTAAAAGCAGATGATTAGGATTGGTGTGTAGTGTATGAAAATGGATAGTGGCCAATCAACATTTTTTCATGTGTTCCTTATAAAATTCTCAAAAACTTTATACCTTTCCTTATAAATTCATGTAGCATTCATCGAAAATGCGATTTTCAGTATAAGGACATGATTAGGATTGGTTTGTAGTGTATGAAAATGGATAGTGAAATTTTTTCATGTGTTCCTTATAAAATTCTCAAAAACTTTATACCAACCCTTATAAATTCATGTGGCAAACATCGAAAATGCGATTTCCAGTATAAGCATATGATTAGGATTGGTGTGTACAGGAATTTTTTTTTAAGGAAAGAGAAAAACTTTCTCAGTAAAAAAATTTTATTACTCTTCCACACTTCTTGCGTGAATTTTTATGGAACTTTGAAAATTTTATACATAATAACTTATATGGTTTTATAAGGAATGGCATAACATATATTGATTTTTTACAAAAATTGGGAAATGAGTTTATAGATTTTCTGTTTTTCGCAAATGTGATTTCCAGTAAAAGCAGATGATTAGGATTGGTGTGTAGTGTATGAAAATGGATAGTGGCAAATCAAAATTTTTTCATGTATTCCTTATAAAATTCTCAAAAACTTTACACCAACCCTTATAAATTCATGTGGCAAATATCGAAAATGCGATATCCAGTAAAAGCATATGATTAGGATTGGTGTGCAGTGTATGAAAATGGATAGTGGCAAATCAACATTTTTTCATGTGTTCCTTATGGTATACAGGATTTTTTTTTTATAAGGAAAGAAAAAAACTTTCTCAGTAAAAAAATTTTATTACTCTTCCACACTTCTGCCGTGAATTTTTATGGAACTTTAAAAATTTTATACATAATAACTTATATGGATTTATAAAGAATGGCATAACATATATTAATTTTTTACTGAGAAAGTTTTTCTTTTTCCTTATAAAAAAAATTAGTGTGTTTTCCTTTTTCCTTATAAAAAAAATTGCTGTGTCCAATACAAAAATTGGGAAATGAGTTTATAGTTTTTCTCTTTTTCGCAAATGTGATTTCCAGTATAAGCAGATGATTAGGATTGGTGTGTAGTGTATGAAAATGGATAGTGGCAAATCAAAATTTTTTCATGTGTTCCTTATAAAATTCTCAAAATCTTTATACCTTCACTTATAAATTCATGTAGCAATCATCGAAAATGCGATTTCCCGTATAAGCACATGATTAGGATTGGTGTGTAGTGTATGAAAATGGATAGTGACAAATCAACATTTTTTCATGTGTTCCTTATAAAACTCTCACAAGCTTTATACCTTCCCTTATAAATTCATGTAGCAATCATCAAAAATGCGATTTCCAGTATAAGCATTGGTGTGTAGTGTATGAACATGGATAGTGGCAAATCAACATTTTTTCATGTGTTCCTTATAAAATTCTCAAAAACTTTATACCTTTCCTTATAAATTCATGTAGCAATCATTGAAAATGCGATTTTCAGTATAAGGACATGATTAGGATGGTTTGTAGTGTATGAAAATGGATATTGAAATTTTTTCATTTGTTCCTTATAAAATTCTCAAAAACTTTATACCTACCTTTATAAATTCATGTGGCAAACATCGAAAATGCGATTTCCGGTATAAGCATATGATTAGGATTGGTGTGTAGTGTATGAAAATGGATAGTTGCAAAATCAAAATTTTTTCATGTGTTCCTTATAAAATTCTCAAAAACTTTATACCTTCCCTTATAAATTCATGTGGCAAACAGCAAAAATACGCCAATTGGGCCATCTCACTAAGGGGAGTGAGGTTCACTATAGAATGTCGCATATCATATGAAAGGTCTCGGGGAGTACTATAGAACTGCGTACATACTTTTTCGATCGAGTATACTTAGTTCAAGCAAAGTTTTCAAATTACATATTTGTACATATGTATTCTTTCATCCCCACCCCATAATTTGCCCAAATATTATCCGATTTCAAAAATTCCTTTTGATTATTTTTTTCTGATTTTTTTATGATTTTTTGAGACTATTTGCCACCCCTCCCTCTTGGGTTGCAAAAAATCTTTTTCCACGGCCAAAATTTTTATCGAAAAATTTCATTTTGAAACTTTCTTCTACGAATTTCAAATAAATCCAATTTTGAATTTTTTGTGGATGACCGCTTATCACAAGATTACCTATACAAAATTTCAGCAACATATGGTGTTATTTACCTATTTAAAAATAAATATAACTGTCAGAATTTTCCATGCGCACTTTGCGCCACCTAGCGGAAGTATTATGAAACTCACGGCATAGTGGTTACTATGTTACTATGTTTACTATGGTTACTATGGTCCTCTATGTCAGAAATTTTGTTTGAAGGCATTCTACCCTTTCGTTCAGATTCTATAGCAATTTAAGTGCGACAACTCCCGCGAAAATTTCCAATTTTTTCCGTTTTCTTATCAAAATTTCGCGATTTTTACTTTCAACCCTAACCCGGCATGTGGGTACTTTTTGGAAAGCTCTTAATGAATACTATCTGATGGTATATTTTTTTTCGATTAATTGCATTTTAACCCCTTTTTTCTACATTTTTCCTACGTCACTGAACAATTTTCACTACCTTGGGTCAAATATACCCCAAATACTATATTTTTCTTACATTTTACCTCAATTATTTGCACTAGTAATATATCTAAGCACTCTAGGCTTTCATCTGCAATTAATCGGAAGTCAAAAGCTTACATAGTTCAGGAGCATTCGCCGTTCAAACTTGCACCAAAAATTTATAACTTGATACTGTGGTGTCCGATCGGGAAATTGAGTATGCAGAAACGTTTTTTCCGGGGGGTAATTATTGGCGGGGGGTAGTTACCCTCCAGGGGGTGGGGTGGGGGGGGGGGGGTAGTTACCCTCCAGGGGGGGGGGGGCTAGGCATATGTATAATATGAAAAAAATTTTGTGATGTGGTTTACTGGATCGGGAAAAGATCAGAGTCTCCTACCACAAATAAACCTGTGAATCATTAAAATTAGTTGATATATGGGCAAGATATTGAGGAAACGCACCGGATTTATTTTTAAGGAAAAATGTAGGTATCAATTTTTAACAGACCGACGATAGAAGATCGAAAATCACAAATGCTCCTGCCGTATAGTATAGATAATTTTAATGGTATTTTGAATGTATGCAAAATTCTTGCTGAATTATCGTAGAGTAAAGAATTTTACCAATTAAAAAATTTTTGTCTTCCCTTATATTGGTTTCCTTCATATAATATGCCCCGCTCCATATGAACATATCTAAGTTTTATAAGGGCACTAATCCTATATATGACTGATCGCAATTAGTTTTTGTTTTTATATAACCTATGTAAGTATATATATACAGGTGTTACTTTCATACACCGATATTAACTTTGTTATATAACTTTTTCTTGGCTTGCCAAGTATTATAAGGACGCTTATATGTCCCATCATCTTTATATAAAATAATGATATTATAAATAGATGATTTACTTGAAATCATCAAGCAAAGGTTAAGCTTCAGTGGGCTCGCAGTTTGTTAGCTGCTCTACCACTTACAACACCTTGCCCATTAATAAACTAGTTTACAATTTTTTATTCGCAATTATTTTTTGTTTTTATATAACATAGTATATATACAGGTGTTACTTTCATACACCCATAT
>OZ005744.1:51879954-52009954 GCA_963930735.1 Dioctria linearis
CCGGGTGGTATGAAACCCTGATGAAAGTCATTAATACCCGAATACCATGTGTAATTCTTCTTCTTACATGGGATAATAAATATTTATGATGATATATTTTTTATTTTTGACGATAAATATTTCTTTTTTTATTTAATTTTAAAATACGCGAGGTGTATTGTTTATTGATTAACAATTTCGGCCGCGAGTAAAATACACATAGAAAAAGGTCACAAGATTTAGAGTACAATACAATAGACCGAACATAGAAAATTCACGAAAAAACACGTTTGATGAACATGACAGTCGCGACAACAAAATCATGTTTTTCTGTCTTTATCCTCGCCGAAATCGAGATTCCCGTACAAGCAAATTTAACATTAGTCTTTAAATAAACACCACAACACTTTTTACTAATAAAATTTGTTAATTTTCCCATAAATAATAAGAGAGTCATAGTTACTCCCGCCGTTAACCCGCGCTTACTTGAATTTCTTCACTTTGACATTCAGAGCACTGGGCAGAAATCACATTGTGTCAACACCGTTAGGGCCATCTGTATCTGTTGCCCCTGTAGTGAACGCTTAGTACAGCCGTGTAGTAGATTCAATATAGAGGGCGGGGCAACAAGATATATGGTTGAAAATATTACGTTTTGCTCCCATCGAAAATATTCTTATTCACTGTCACTACGCCATCATACTCAGGAAATTTCGCAGCTGTGACAAACGTAAACAAATCTCGTGGAGGAAGGATTTTTTCGATATTTCATCGCATTTCTTATGTATTTTTAATTTAATTTGACATACACAGGTGTGTAAGTACACAAAATAATATTTTATAACTATACTTGCCTAAAAAATGATTTCCCCACGTCGTTCTTTGGTGTTGTTGTGGCAATTTTTTACCGAACACTTCATTCTGAAATTACATGAAATCACTTAGAAATTTATCACTATAATTTGAACAGATAATTACTTACACTATTTGCTTTGTTTTAGCACTATTTTTAACACACTTTTCACAACTTTTAAGTTATATTTGAATAGATTTGAATTGTTGCAAATCTTTCGCTAATTAAACAAACTTTGTTTGACATGCAAACATAGATTTGTCTCTTTCTTGAATATAATGCTGAGCTACTTCAAAATACTCTGAAAAATCCACGCTCATGCACACGAATTTTACAGGTATCAACACTTTCTGTTGTCTCTATATTCTAAGGGGCCATCACAATGTTTTGTTTTAATTAGACAGTCGGATTCCCCAAGTCCGTGCCAGTTCTGAATTGATTGTTAATTGATAGCCGTTATAAATTTAAAATAAAAATAATTCCTTTAAAAAAATCATTAATAAATTATAAATTATTAGCAAGAAAGCTCCGCAATTGGTTACGTAAACTTCTATCCGGGGAACAGATAAACACAATCTTTAGAGAAAAAAAAATTGTATAAATCCTAATTTGCCCAGAACGAGTACATAGACCATAATATTGTTTCCCAATCAATTCCGACTATCACAATCTTCAGAGCCAATCCTTATCCCGAAGTTACGGATCTAATTTGCCGACTTCCCTTACCTACATTATTCTATCGACTAGAGACTCTTCACCTTGGAGACCAGCTGCGGATATCGGTACGGCCTGTTAAGCAGTTTGCGTGACCCCACCATAAATTTTCAAGGTCCGAGGAGAAAATATCGACACAGCAGTAAATGCCATGCTCTTCTAGTCCATCTACCATATCTCCCTTCGAAAGACTTCCATGGTAGTACAACTATGAAACAGAAAAGAAAACTCTTTCGATATTTCTCGACGGCTTCTTTATGGTTGTTTCTGTTACCAGGATGAGCATAAAAGCCCATTTTTAATAACAAACGTACACTCAACAGGTTACGGAATTGGACCGTATTCCCTTTCGTTCAAAAATATTTAAGTATATCATATATTGCATTGCAGATTTGTAACTTAAAAAAATTTTCGACTTTCGCCTAGAACTTAGGACCGACTAACTCGTGATCAGCCACTGTTCACACGAAACCCTTCTCCACTCAAGTCCTCCAAGGTCTCATTCGATTATTTGCTACTACCACCAAGATCTGTACCAATGGCGGCTCCATGCAGGTTTACACCAAACGCTTCTACGCACACCATTGTACCCTCCTACTCACTAAAACTTCAAAATTTATAAATTATATAATTTATAAATCATATATTTCAGCGGTAATGTATAGGCATACAACTTGAGCGCCATCCATTTTAAGGGCTAGTTGCTTCGGCAGGTGAGTTGTTACACACTCCTTAGCGGATTACGACTTCCATGTCCACCATCCTGCTGTTTTAAGCAACCAACGCCTTTCATGGTATCAGTATGTGTTGTTAATTTTGGCGCCTTAACATTACGTTTGGTCCATCCCACAGCGCCAGTTCTGCTTACCAAAAGTGGCCCACTGGGCACAATATATCATAACCTCAACCTTCATATCAAGAAAGGTGAGGTTCTTACCCATTTAAAGTTTGAGAATAGGATAAGGTCGTTTCGGCCCTAATGCCTCTAATCATTCGCTTTACCAGATAAGATTATTTTAAATAATATTTAAATGCACCAGCTATCCTGAGGGAAACTTCGGAGGGAACCAGCTACTAGATGATTCGATAGGTCTAACGCCCCTATACCCAATTCTGACAATCGATTTGCACGTCAGAACTGCTTCGGTCCTCCATCAGGGTTTCCCCTGACTTCAACCTGAACAGGTATAGTTCATCATCTTTCGGGTGACAACATATATGCTCAAGGTACGCTCTAGTTAGAGGCATATATAATATATTCTTTAAAAAAAAATCTATATTAAAATGCATAACTGTACAGAACGCCCCGGGATGAAATATATAATATTAATAATATATATATGATCCCATTAAATTAAACAGTTAAGTTAATTACGCCTTTAGGTTTTATATACCCAATGACTTGCACACATGTTAGACTCCTTGTTCCGTGTTTCAAGACGGGTCCCGAAGGTATCCTAAATCTATAGCATTGTTAATCATATTAACGCATATAATAAAAAAAATTAAAAAATTTAATTTAATTATTATAACACATATATAATGTATGTGTAAGCGCTATATATAATAAAAATCTTTCAATAATTTACCTGTAATCATATATGCATTTTATGTTAATTATCAAAAAATAAATTTTTTATATAATAAAACATAAACTTTGCAAAGCTGATACTTCTGATAAATTTTTCTATCGATCATATTAACAGATTTCAATGTCCTTATATGAAAAAATTGCACATTATTATTACATTAAAAAAATTAATGTATTATTAACAATGAATTTTTCATATTAGATATTCAGGTTCATCGGGCTTAACCTCTAATAAGTTTCACGTCCTATTTAACTCTCTATTCAGAGTTATTTTCCACTTTCCCTCACGGTACTTGTTTGCTATCTGTCTCATGGTTATATTTAGTTTTAGATGGAGTTTACCACCCAATTTGTGCTGCACTACCAAGCAACACGACTCTTAAGAAATATCTTCTAGTAATCATTAACGTCACTACGGGCCTGGCACCCTCTATGGGTAAATGGCCTCATCTAAGAAGGACTTGGACTGCTAGTTTATCATACTAGATTATAGATATTCCATACACTGCATCTTATATTTGTTAAAATAACAAAATAACTCAGTGCTGAACTAAATTTCTTTTCGCTCGCCGCTACTAAGAAAATCCTAGTTAGTTTCTTTTCCTTCCCTCATTAATATGCTTAAATTCAGGGAGTAATCTCATATGAGTTGAGGTTGTTTAATATTATTTCTTTTCTATACTTTGTAATAATAATTTTTATGCTTTAATATAATCCAAATTGCTGTTCAAAGTATATAAAATTTTATACTTGATGTGCAAAGTAGATAAAAGCACATTATTATTTCTTATAATTAATATTATAAAAAATATCAAAAGATATCTTTTAATAATACAACATGTGCTTAAAAAGACATTAAAAATATCTTTAAGCAACTTTATTAAGAAAGTCTTACAACCCTCAACCATATGTAGTCCATGCAGCACTATAAAAACAAATTTTAAAGTACGTATAGCATGGACTGCAATATGCGTTCAAAATGTCGATGTTCATGTGTCCTGCAGTTCACACGATAACGCACAGTTTGCTGCGTTCTTCATCGACCCATGAGCCAAGTGATCCTCCGCTTAGAGTATATTTTAATTTTTTTTATTTATATAATTTTATGTAAAAAATTTTTTTTTTTTTTGTTAAACTTTATAAACTGTACTATTACCAATGTGAGTAATATAGCTTATTTCTATAAACTGTTCTATTACCAATGCAAGTAATATAGTTTATTTTATAAGTTTATAAATATATATATAAATATAAACATTTATATTGTTGATGAATGTCTAAATTTCTCTTAAGTGAAACTCATTTACTGTGTGCAAATAAACCGTAATTTTACAATGTAAGTAAAATAGTTTACCTTCCGCTACTAATAAATTCTAATAATACCAATGTATGTAATATATGGTTTATCTTCTTTTAACAAATTGTAATATTACCAATGTATGTAATATAATTTATTTTTTTAAGTACAACAATCATATGTTTATATGTATATATATATAACATTTTATTTGATAGTCATTGTCGTTGTAAATATGATGTTTTTATGCTTTACTTTTTATAGTCAATCTCGTTGTAAATATTTTGTTTTCTATTTATAAGATTATTTAACAAGCAACCAATTGCGAGTTTTTCCTTTTATAGTCATTCTCGTTGTAAACTGTTGTTACTATAACAAACATATTTAATGACTAAGTTTATAAAATCATCAATTAAGCAAGCAACCTATGCAAGCTTTTCCTTAACTAGAGTCAATCTCGTTGTAAATATGCTGTTACTATAACAAACATATTCAATGACTACGTTTATAAAATTACCAATTAAGCAAGCAACCTATGCAAGCATATACATATGGTTGAGGGTTGTAAGACTTTCTTAATAGAGTTGCTTAAAGTTTTTTTTAATGTCTTTTTAAGCACATGTTGTATTATTAAAAGATATCTTTTGATATTTTTTATTATATTAATTATACGAAATAATAATAATGTGCTTTTATCTACTTTGCACATCAAGTATAACACTTTATATACTGTGAACAGCAATTTGGATTATATTAAAGCATAAAAATTATTATTACAAAGTATATAAAGAAATAATATTAAACAACCTCAACTCATATGAGGTTACTCCCTGAATTTAAGCATATTAATGAGGGAAGGAAAAGAAACTAACTAGGATTTTCTTAGTAGCGGCGAGCGAAAAGAAATTTAGTTCAGCACTGAGTTATTTTGTTATTTTAACAAATATAAGATGCAGTGTATGGAATATCTATAATCTAGTATGATAAATTAGCAGTCCAAGTCCTTCTTCAATGAGGCCATTTACCCATAGAGGGTGCCAGGCCCGTAGTGACGTTAATGATTACTAGAAGATACTTCTTAAGAGTCGTGTTGCTTGATAGTGCAGCACAAATTGGGTGGTAAACTCCATCTAAAACTAAATATAACCATGAGACCGATAGCAAACAAGTACCGTGAGGGAAAGTTGAAAAGAACTCTGAATACAGTTAAATAGTACGTGAAACTGCTTAGAGGTTAAGCCCGATGAACCTGAATATCTAATTTGAAAAATTCATTGTTAATAATACATTAATATTTTTTAATGTAATAATAATGTGCAATTTTTTCAGATAAGGACATTGTAATCCGTTAATATGATCGATAATAGAAAAATTTATCAGAAGTATCAGCTTTGCAAAGTTTATGTTTTATTATATAAAAAAAATTATTTTCTGATAATTAACATAAAATGCATACATGATTACAGATAAATTATTGACAGATTTTTATTATATATAGCGCTTACACATACATTATATATGTGTTATAATAATTAAATTAAATTTTTAAATTTTTTTTATTATATGCGTTAATATGATTAACAATGCTATAGACTTAGGATACCTTCGGGACCCGTCTTGAAACACGGACCAAGGAGTCTAACATGTGTGCAAGTCATTGGGTATATAAAACCTAAAGGCGTAATTAACTTAACTGTTTAATTTAAAGGGATCATATATATATTATTAATATTATATATTTCATCCCGGGGCGTTCTATACAGTTATGTATTTTAATATAAATTTTTTTTTAAAGAATATATTATATATGCCTCTAACTAGAGCGTATCTTGAGCATATATGAAAGATGATGAACTATACCTGATAAGATTGAAGTCAGGGGAAACCCTGATGGAGGACCGAAGCAGTTCTGACGTGCAAATCGATTGTCAGAATTGGGTATAGGGGCGATAGACCTATCGAATCATCTAGCAGCTGGTTCCCTCCGAAGTTTCCCTCAGGATAGCTGGTGCATTTAAATATTATTTAAAATAATATTATCTGGTAAAGCAAATGATTAGAGGCATTAGGGCCGAAACGACCTTAACCTATTCTCAAACTTTAAATGGGTAAGAACCTCACATTTCTTGATATGAAGGTTGAGGTTCTGATATATTGTGCCCAGTGGGCCACTTTTGGTAAGCAGAACTGGCGCTGTGGGATGAACCAAACGTAATGTTAAGGCGCCAAAATTAATAACTCATACAGCAGGACGGTGGACATGGAAGTCGTAATCCGCTAAGGAGTGTGTAACAACTCACCTGCCGAAGCAACTAGCCCTTAAAATGGATGGCGCTCAAGTTGTATGCCTATACATTACCGCTGAAATATATGATTTATAAATTATATAATTTATAAATTTTGAAGTTTTAGTGAGTAGGAGGGTACAATGGTGTGCGTAGAAGTGTTTGGTGTAAACCTGCATGGAGCCGCCATTGGTACAGATCTTGGTGGTAGTAGCAAATAATCGAATGAGACCTTGGAGGACTGAAGTGGAGAAGGGTTTCGTGTGAACAGTGGTTGATCACGAGTTAGTCGGTCCTAAGTTCTAGGCGAAAGTCGAAAAAATTTTTAAGTTACAAATATGCAATGCAATATATGATATACTTAAATATTTTTGAACCAAAGGGAATACGGTTCCAATTCCGTAACGTGTTGACTATACGTTTGCTATTAAAAATGGGCTTTTATGCTCATCCTGGTAACAGAACCAACCATAAAGAGCCGTCGAGAAATATCGAAAGAGTTTTCTTTTCTGTTTCATAGTCGTACTACCATGGAAGTCTTTCGAAGAGAGATATGGTAGATGGACTAGAAGAGCATGGCATTTACTGCTGTGTCGATATTTTCTATTCGGACCTTGCACATTTATGGTGGGGTCACGCAAACTGCTTAACAGGCCGTACCGATATCCGCAGCTGGTCTCCAAGGTGAAGAGTCTCTAGTCGATAGAAAAATGTAGGTAAGGGAAGTCGGCAAATTAGATCCGTAACTTCGGGATAAGGATTGGCTCTGAAGATTGAGATAGTCGGGCTTGGTTGGGAAACAATATTATGGTCTATGTACTCGTTCTTTTTTTTTCTAAAGATTGCGTTTATCTGTTCCCCGGATAGAAGTTTACGTAACCAATTGTGGAACTTTCTTGATAATAATCTATAATTTATAAATGATTTTTTTAAAGGAATTATTTTTATTATAAATTTATAACGGCTATCAATTAACAATCAATTCAGAACTGGCACGGACTTGGGGAATCCGACTGTCTAATTAAAACAAAACATTGTGATGGCCCTAACGGGTGTTGACACAATGTGATTTCTGCCCAGTGCTCTGAATGTCAAAGTGAAGAAATTGAAGTAAGCGCTGGTTAACGGCGGGAGTAACTATGACTCTCTTAAGAACTTTGAACAGTGACGGACGTGTCGTGAGGTTGCTCCACATTTAAGTAATTATATCTCGGATATTAATTATTAGTTTCCAGTGAAATTTGGAGCTTTATCATATTTTTATAAACTAAACGATTTTTAAGTGACCGCTTGGTTTTAGGGCAACGGGTTCCCGAGTTAAAGGGAGTCAGATGTTTGTATAGTGCCGTTATATGTCGTCAAATTGTAACTTCTTTGTTTTTAATGTCAGTGATTTTATTATTTGCACGTCGGTTGTACTATGAAAAACAAACTGTTTGCAACTTATTTCATGCGAATCCCGTTATTAGTGCATGATTGGTGACCATTTTAAGTTTGTGACTATTATCCCTATACGAGTGCCGCCGGCAAGGGACCACACTTTACTAACTTTCTAACGGGAGTTTCGACAACGGTGCATTTTGACACAGCGGTTAATTTTGGGACGCTTAGCATTCTAAAAAAAATCGGGATAAAATCTACCGTTTGGTTCGAGAGTTAGCGGACTGTTCATATTTTTGTATGGTGCCACCGGGAGGCGACCATATTTTTGTAACTTTGTAACGGGAGATGCGACATTGATAATTTTTGGTCCAGTTGTCCGCATAATCATCCTAAGCATAATAAAAAAAGCCGCACCAAAATCTACCGTTTGGTTCCAAAGTTAGCGGACTGTACGTATTTTGTATGGTTGCCACCGGGAGGCGACCATATTTTTGCAACTTTGAAACGGGAGATGCGACATTGATAATTTTTGGTCCAGTTGTCCATATAATCAGTGTTGGGCGTAATCAACTACATTTGTAATCAGATTAATAATCATGATTACATCAATCATGATTACATATCAATCATCAATCATTAATCATGATTACATCCATTAATCTTAGGAAAATGTAACCGTAATCATGATTACGTGATTACATTTATTTTGATTACAAATGAAACTTATCAAGAGTTTTCTAAGAAAACAATCTGTAATCGTAATTAAGAATTCTTATTGTAGAAAACTCCAAGGCATTGTTGAATTATGTATTTATTGGAGTCAGTATAAAGAATGTAAGTGGTTCGATTGGTAGAGACACGCACATATCTGATCATCAACTTAAATTCAAGGATCTTGATTATGTGGGAAAAAAGGTAACGAAAAAGATTAGATTTCTGGGGCGTATTAGAGAGTCGTTGATCACGGAAAATGCAATAATGCCTTTTAACGCTTTGATTTTGCCGCACTTTTCATATTGCTCCAAATTGTTATATGCTAGTTCGAATGAATCCAAGGGCAGATTGCAACTGTTGTAGAATAAGACAAAGCGAGTTATTCTGAAATGCAGCATATATACACCAGTTAGAAGCATACTCGAAGCGCTGCAATTGGTAAATATTACTGACGTGACAGCAAGAGTGAGGATGAATGATTAGATTTACTAACTACCTACCTACTACCTAACAAAACGATACAGTATTGTTTTTGATATGAGAAGATTCTAACTCTACCTCCCTTTCTTAATTACTAATAATTGGTAAACGCAATCCACAGATATCAGATATTCCATTACCATCCCAGATATGTGCTTACAAACATTAGTTTATGTGCCAACCGATTTCGGAATAGAAATACAACAATGTTTGTTTTCTTTTAACTACAATTTTAAAACTCTTGCAAATTTGTAATCAAAAAATGTAACCATGTAATCATGATTACGGTTACGATTGATCAATCATTATTCGCCAAAAAAGATTACTTTTATGATTAATATTATCAATCTGTAATCATGATTTCATATTACAGATTGTAATCGTAATCATTAATCCGTCAATCAGATTGCATTTTGCCCAACACTGCATATAATCATTCTAAGCGTAATAAAAAAAACCGCACCAAAATCGACCCACTCGTTCCAAAGTTAGCGGGTTAAAAACAATTGGTAGGGTCGCCACAAGCAAGCAACCACGTTTTTCCTAATTTTTGAGCGGGGGGAGCGGCAAGCTTGGTTTTCGATTATTATTTTTCTCTATTTCGTGTTGATCCGTCCAAATTACTTATTTATCACATTTTTAATTTTTATTTATTGTATTATATATCTTTCCGTCCACTATTATTATTTTATTTATTTTACTAATTTTAATACCTGACTACTTTTTATTTCCCACCAACTTTAAAATCAAGCGGGGAGCTTATTTATTTTTTATATACATATCTATTTATTTAATTATTTATTTTATAACTTGACTCCTAAGGTATTTATTAGTATTTTATTTATTTATTTATTTATTTTATTTTTATACAATTTGATATATAATTTAGTAGTCTGTTCCATAGAATATTTATTTGATTATCTATGTTTATATTTTATGTTATATGTTATAATTTGGCTAGGGCTTTAAAAAAAAACACATTTTAAGAGAGCTTATCGACACTAAATACAAACAACATAAAAGGAGTTCTTATAATTCCTGGAGGCCTGGATCGACCAGACCAAAGATTGTGGAGAAATATACATCCGAATACTAAAAATTCTTCATCTTTATCAAGATAGAATAAAACTAAAGACAGACGAGATATTTTATGTACCGTTATGCCGTCACCACAAACTTTTGAGTGTATTTGTGGGAAAGAATATGGCACCCGTACAAGACTCAACGACCATAAAAGAACATTCTGTGACGGGGTCCCCTTTGACCAGCAAAATTTCAGTTGTAAGCTGTGCGCAATGGGTTTCACCACTAAGGGAGGATTAAAACTCCATGAAAAAAAGGCCCACCCTATAGCCTACAACACTGCCTTAGAAAATGACGCACGAAAACCTCCTAGGCTATGGACTGAGGACGAAACAAATGATCTTGCAAAAAATGAGGCTGAATATTCAGGCAATGACCTGCTGAATTACCTTCTAGGCAAAACAAACAGAACTTTATATGCCATTAAGGGAAAACGAAAACAGCAGACCTACAAAGATAAAGTTGTCGCGTACATACTAGCCTACGAAGATAACACACCCAACCAAAATCTTGAGCATAACACATCATTACTAGAAGGTAAAAACAATAAACTAAAGGATGCACTCAATGAGATTTGGCAAAGTGAGAACACATCGACACAAAGATATGAAATTTTAAACAGCTTAGTAAATGCTAGACCCGAAGAAGCCAAAGAACATTTGGATAGCTGGAGTGCCTCACTCATAGAAAAGTTTGGAAAAAATAATAGGAGGCCCGCGATTTTACGAGAGAGCAACGAAGACATTCTAAAAAGAAAATTTAATGATCCCGGAATCAATACCCGTAGAAAGCGGGCCTTACGCTATAAGCTTGCACAAATAAAATTAAAAACCAATCGCCGTGCTTATGCTGCTGATCTGCTGGACGGCATGGTGTACAACACCGTAAGCTCAAAACCCAGCTCAGAAGAGGTCCTTAACAGTTACCAGGGGGTTTTCTTAACACCATCATGCCCGGATGATGAGATCATCAAAGACTTCTATCCGGAAGAATTCGACATCAGCCATCCAATTGAAGCTGAGCACATCACACTAGCCATGAAACAGCAAAAAAGCAGCTGCCCGGGACCAGACTCTCTTGATAGAATGAAGAAAATTGAAATAGTAGACCTAAAAATTCTATATAATGGCATGCTATTGCTCGAATATATACCTCCAACTTTTAAAACTAGCAAAACAACTCTAATACCCAAAGGAAAGGACAATTTACATTTGATCGATAATTGGCGCCCGATCACTATCTCTTCACTAATACTGAGGATTTTCATGAAAATCATAGCGAAGAGACTCGACATCATTAAATTGCACGAATGCCAGAGGGGTTTTACTAAGGTTGACGGTTGCTACGCCAATAACATCATAGTTGAAGCGCTTATAAAGCAACATAGGAAAAAAGGTCAACCTCTAAATCTTATTTCGCTAGATATCAAGAAGGCCTTTGATAGCGTCTCACACTATAGTATTAGGAGAGCGCTGGAAAGATTAAAAATAGACAAAAAAATAATAAATTTAACCTATGAGGGGTACAGGAACAACCATACCAGCATATACTGCGGAGGTAATGAGATTGGCACCGTCGACGTCAACAGGGGTGTTAAACAAGGCGACCCCCTATCCCCTTCCTCTTTAACGCAGTAATGGATGAACTACTGTTCCGCCTGAACACCCTAACCGGAGTTGAGATTGGTAACAATGAAGAAGAATGTTGTTTGGCGTACGCGGATGACCTCATCTTAATAGTAAAAACACCTGAGGACGGGAAAAGATCGTTAGAAATTTGTCTGAACTCCTTCAAAAACAGAGGCATGCAGCTAAATATAGAAAAATGCAAGGCTTTAACCCTCAAGACGGTTCCAGGTAAAAAGAAACTCTGTGTTGTAACCGATCCCACTTTCATAGTGGATAACACAGTGATTCCTCAGCTATCTGTTAGCGAGGAATTCAGATACCTGGGCCAAAAATTTAACTTCGAGGGTATGGTCCCATGCGATGCGAACAATCTTCAGGCGCAATTAAAGAATATCACGGGAGCACCCTTGAAGCCACAATAGAAGTTCAACATCCTAACTGAACACCTGCTTCCTAGATACATAGGGAGTCTGCTTCGACCAAATATAACAAAGAAATTATTGAGGAGGGTGGATTAACAGATAAGAACCGCAGTAAAAAAGATCCTGCATTGGCCTGTCCATTGCAGTAACACCATTCCCGGATAATCGGGGGAGAAAGAAAGCAGTGAATGCTTGGATAAGGGATATGAGCTCTGATTGTACTACTAGCAGTATTTCAGAGACTGATGACGAGTGCCTTGACAGCACAATAAAGGAGACAGCAAAAAAGGGAGTAGAGAAGTTCGCGAAAAAAGATTATCAGTTGAAGTCTACAATCGCGGAAATGAAGGAAATCTCCAGCGACTTGCGGAATATACTGATAGCTGACGGAGTCCCCACTGATTTGGCTAAGCGAGTCCTGGACTTTACAGGAAGGTATGAGGAAATTATAATGGGGGTTGTTGGTGAGAATGAAAGGTTGTGTGGTAACTTGGAGCTCGCCAAGAAAATTGGCTTAAAGGAAGTCGTGCACCAAGGTGTGGCAGGGGGAGAGGTGAACGCTGGAATTAATAAGGGCCCAAAGTTAGTTACTGCGCGCCCAGTGCCGAAGCCAGTTGAGACTTGGGCTGTCGTGGTTAGGGGCAGAGATGCAAGCATTTCTGCTGATGATGTGGTCATGAAGGTGGTCACTGAGGTGGGCCCCACTCTTGGCGTAAGAGTTCACGATGTGAAGCCGCTGAAGAATGGAGGGGTGATTATTCGCACTCCATCAGTAGCGGAGAGGGAAAAGGTGCTGGGGCCGAAGGTAGTTGTCAGGGGAGTTCACGCTACTGTCTCATGTGATGAGTTCATGAGATGAGTTCATGAGGGACCTATATGAGCTTAATATAAAGGATAAGAATATTCTGTCGGCTGAAGAATTTAAAAGGAAGGTGAGAATGGTCAAACGTCCTTGGGTGTCTGAAGGGAAAAGCTAATAAATGTAGTACTCGAAGCATCTGAAGTGGTAACGCAAGCTATTCAACAAAGCTTGCGTTACCACTTCAGATGCTTCGAAAAGCTAATAAATGTAGTACTCGAAGCATCTGAAGTGGTAACGCAAGCTTTGTTGAATGCGGGTAATTGCTACATACATTTTTACTCTCTTAGGGTTCAGCCGTATTTGGCAGTTATGGGCTGCTTCAGATGTGCGAGCCTAGAGCACAGGGTTGCGGAATGCAAGGTTTAGGGAGATGTGTGCTACCGTTGTAGGCAAGAGGGGCACAAGGCTGCAAATTGCAGCAATGAAATAAACTGTCGTAACTGTCGCGTGAGGGGAAAACCTGCTGGACACAAAATGATGTCAGCAGCATGTCCAGTGTATGCCAGGCTTGTAGCAAGGGTGAACTCAAGACACTAAGATGGAGATTCATATCTACCAACTAAATTGTCGAGGGTCGTATGCCGCTATGTGTGACCTGGGTGTCTTGATAAAGGAGAACAACATAAAGTATGCCCTGGTGCAAGAGCCATATGCGGTAGAGGGAAGGGTGAGGGGACTGCCTTCTGAGATGAAGGTATTTCCTAACTCGCGGGCAAGTGCAGCCTTTGTGGTGAATAATCACCATGATGTGGAGTGTATAGCTGTCAGCGAGTTGGTGAATGAGTGGGGAGTCTGCGTGTGGGTAAAGGATACACTAGGAGAACTGTTCCTAGCGAGCATTTATTGCAAGTTTGATGAGCCTTTGGAGCCATACCCTCGGTATTTAGATGCGGTGCTACTACTAGCGAGTAGCAAACCAGTCATCCTTGGAATAGACGCGAATGCATCATCTCCGACGTGGTTCAGTAAGGTAAACAGGCATTCGTCTGGTTACCGGGGTGAGATGCTGTCTGAGTTCGTGCTCACGAAGGAATTGTATGTCCTCAATGAGCCGAGTGACTGGTTTAAGTTTGATGGCCCAGCAGGAAGGAGCGACATTGATGTGACACTAGCGAATGATGCCGCTCTGGCATTCTCATCGCGGTGGATTATCAAGGCCGGTTACGGGATAAGAGACCACAACCTTATCGAGGTTATATTGACCAATGAAAGGGTGGTGGACACTAATGAGGAAAGGAATTTCAAGAGATGGAACACGCGCGGTGCGGACTGGAATTACTACTCTGTCTGTTTGGAGGAGGCAGCTCAGAGCATGCCCTTGGGTGAGTTCAGATCCAGGAGCGTGGACGAACAAATCCGAGCCCTGAATGTAATGATGAGCAGGGTAAATGACAGTATGTTCTGTAGAAATAGCACCAGTCACAGGCGTGTGAAATGGTGGACCAGGGATCTAGCTGAAAAGCGTAAAAATGTCAGGTGGCTACGAAAAAGATACCAGAGAGCTAGACAAAGAGAGATGGAAAGTGCAGAGGAGCACAGAAGAGTATACCAGCAGAACGTGCGAGAGTACAGAAGAACTATACAGCGCACAAAAGAGTCTGACTGGAAGCGCTTTGTGAGAGACGGCAGAAATGACCCCTGGGGAAAAGTCTATAAGATTTGTAGGGGGAAAAGCAATTCTGGGAATTTGAGCGGCATACGTGTGGGAGAAAATGTGTTAACAACATGGAATGACTGTGTGGGTGCGCTGTTAAATGAGTTCTTTCCAGATGCGGAGTCATCTCAATCCTCTCCTCACACGGAGGGGATTGGGGACTTTGACCTGGAGACAGCAGATATCTCTAAAAGCGTTGGTTTGCTTCGCTCTAGCAAAAGCATCTGGCGGGCCATCCCAGACTACCTCGAGGCTGTTTATGAGAAGTGTGTGAGGGAGGAATATTTTCCTAGCGAATGGAAGAGTGCAAAGGTGGTAGTTCTGCTCAAGTCACCTGATAAAGTCAGGAGCAACCCTCGATCATACAGAGGAATTAGCCTTCTCCCAGAGCTGGGGAAAGTACTGGAGAGAATCATGGTTAATCGGCTTGAGCAGAGAGTTTTGAGTGAAATGTCGGATAGGCAGTATGGACTCAAAAAGGGTAGAAGTGTGGAAGATGCGTGAATGTACGTGAAAGAAAGTGTGCATGCTAGTAGGAATCGATACGTCCTGGGAATCTTTGTAGATTTCAAGGGCGCATTCGATTACCTAAGTTGGGATAGGGTTGTAGAAATGCTTAGGGAAGTAGGTTGTCGAGAACTGGGCCTTTGGCAGAGTTACTTTTCTGATAGGAAGGCCTGTGTGGTAGGGAATAGGGAGTGCGTTTGGAAAAATGTAACTCGAGGATGCCCCCAGGGGTCCATCTGTGGTCCATTTATATGGAATCTGATGATGGACACTCTGTTGAACCAACTTGCTGGAGAGGGAAAATGCTGCGTATATGCAGATTATCTTCTTCTACAAGTAGAAGCAGATTCTAGGTTAGAACTGGACCGCAAGAGTGAGAGAGCCATGAAAATGGTGTTCGAGTGGGGCGCAAATGTTGGAGTGAGCGTTTCAGCTGAAAAGACAGTTCTGATGCTCCTCAAGGGCAAACTGTCACTGAATCGTCCGCCACTGGTGAGGGTAAATGGTGCCAGTCTCAAATACTTGGGGATAAGTATGACTGAAAGGATGAATTTTGGCTGTCACTTAGCGGAAGTGAAAAAGCGTATGCTGGGCTTAGTTGGTCAGCTCAGAAGGGTAATGAGGACTGATTGGGAACTAATCATAAAATCAACGCGAATAATATACCAGGGCCTATTTGTTGCTTGTGCAACATATGGAGCACCTGTCTGGGGCGATAGTGTTAAGAATGTTGTAGGAAGGGCAAAAATTCTCTCGTGTCAGAGGGTTATGCTCTTGGCGTGCTTAGCAGTGTGCCGCACGGTTTCGACAGAAGCACTTCAGGTCTTAATGGGCGCAGCCCCCTTGATCTTGTAGCGATAGGCAAGAGCCTGTCCTACAGGATGAAGAAGGGGATTCCCTTGACAGAGTATGACTGGGTGACGAATGAAGCCATGGAAGGCCTGAGCAGAAAGGAGAGGGAAAATACACTAAGGCAGTGTATAGCAGACAGATGGCAGGATAGGTGGAGCGAAAGTGAAAAGGGAAGGGCAACGTTTGAGTTCATAGGACGGGTGGCCTTCGTAGAAGAGCAGCCGGGCTTTGAATTCGATCTTTTCCTAGGTTTTCTGCTGACTGGGCATGGCTCCCTGAATGCTTTCCTGCACAAGAGGGGGCTGAGTGAAAGCCAAGAATGTATGTGTGGTGCTGCCTGTGAGGACTGGGTGCATGTGTTATGTGAATGTCCTTTGTATGAAAGTTTTAGTTATATAAGCAGTATGGGTATAGCAAGAGTAGAGGGAAGGTATGACTTCAGCAATGTACTGAGTAGTAGAGAAAGGCATCAGTGCATTGCTGCATACGCAAAGGAGGCATTTGGAAGGAGAAGGATGAGATATGCAGCTCAAGAAGTGCCTGATCGGACTACAAACTAGGAGGAATGGATGCTGTGTAGAAAAAGGAAGAAGAGGGCCATCAGTCCCGGGCATGCGTGAAACCCAACTGAAGTAGCGTAGACTATATACTTCTTTGCTACGAAGCCTGAACTGAGGTTTTTCAGGTACCACGGGGTCGGTGCCCATGGCACAAGCTGTCATGCCGACATTTGTGAGGCCCTTCGGGGAGTAACGTGGTGGCTGTGGTTGACGCCCATATCGCGGGCAGAGTGAATACTTTGTGACTGTTCGCTGAACTTTCACTGCTCTGGGTATGATCTCGGCGTGGAGTTGCGCTTTATCAACCGGGTGCCGTGACCCACAGATCGCAAGAGATGTTAGATAGGTCTCGCTCCCATCAGTGAGGGCGCCAGGCATGCACTTGGCGTTGACTGATACTTCAGAAGCAGAAATGCAACTGGAGGGCGATGACTGACGTCACAAAATCAGTCCGTGTGTGAAGAACACAGTGAGATTAAGCCATGATGGCAGGCGCTCACGTTAATCCTCAAGGACTTTCTGTCCCTATCTACTATCTGGCGAAACCACAGCCAAGGGATCGGGCTTGGAATAATCAGCGGGGAAAGAAGACCCTGTTGAGCTTGACTATAGTCTGGGATTGTAAGGAGACATAAGAGGTGTAGCATAAGTGGGAGATGCATAGTTTTCGGATTATGTTTCCGCCAATGAAATACCACTACTCTTATCGTTTCCTTACTTACTTGATAAAATGGAACGGGTTTCATTTACTTAGCCATTATACGGATATATTTTTATAATAAATTTTATGGTATTTTGTTTTGATGCAAGGTTCTTGTTCAAAGTACTCAAGAGTTTGTTATATAACCTAAACAAATATTCAATGAAATTATATTTTAAACAGATTTTTCTTTATAGAGGATTTGATTTTTATATATAATAGTATATTGTTATTTGGTATGACTCTTACACTCTGGTATGATCCAATTCAAGGACATTCCCAGGTAGGTAGTTTGCCTGAGGCGGTACATCTCTCAAATAATAGCGGAGGTGTCCCAAGGCCAGCTCAGTGCGGACAGAAACCACACATAGAGCAAAAGGGCACAAGATGACTTGATCCCGGTGTTCAGTACACATAGGGACTGCAAAAGCACGGCCTATCGATCCTTTTGGTTTAACGAGTTTTTAACAAGAGGTGTCAGAAAAGTTACCACAGGAATAACGGGCTTGTGGCGGCCAAGCGTTCATAGCGAGGTTGCTTTTTGATCCTTCGATATCGCAGGTACGGACCAATGGCGCAATACTTGCTCGAGCGAACAGTGGTATGACGCTACGTCCGCTGGATTATGCCTGAACGCCTCTAAGGTCGTATCCATGCTGGACAGTAATAATAGTAATGAGGCATTTGTATTGTATGGCAATATACAAATTCAAGTTTATAATTTTAAATTATAATCGATATCGGATGACTATGATGCCAATGTTTTATATAACAAAGTTAATATGGGTTGAATGAAAGTAACATCTATATATAACTAGTTATATAAAAAAAATTTATTTAATACGACGACAATATCTACAAACAGTGGTAAACGACTTTGGCAACGGGCGAGGTGCTGTAAGTGGTAGAGCAGCTGCCATACTGCGATCCACTGAAGCTTAACCTTTGCTTGATGATTCGAATTAAATCGTCTATTTATGATATTATTATATCATTTTTTACATAAAAATAGAGATCTAAGGATCTTTATAACAACTTAGCAAGAAAAGAACAAGTTATATAACAAAGTTAATATGGGTGTATGAAAGTAACACCTGTATATACTGTGTTATATAAAAACAAAAACAAATTGCGAATAAAGAATTGTAAACTACTTTATTAATGGGCAAGGTGTTGTCAGTGGTAGAGCAGCTAACAAACTGCGAGCCACTGAAGCTTAACCTTTGCTTGATGATTTCAAGAAAATTATCTATTTATAATATCATTTTATATAAAGATGGGACATATAAGCGTCCTTATAAAACTTGGCAAGCCAAGAAAAGTTATATAACAAAGTTAATATGGGTGTATGAAAGTAAAACCTGTATATACTATGTTATATAAAAACAAAAACTAATTGCGAATAAAGAATTGTAAACTACTTCATTAATGGGCAAGGTGTTGTAAGTGGTAGAGCAGCTAACAAACTGCGAGCCACTGAAGCTTAACCTTTGCTTGATGATTTCAAGTAAATCATTTATTTATAATATCATTTTATATAAAGATGGGACATATAAGCGTCCTTGTAATACTTGGCAATCCAAAAAAAGTTATATAACAAAGCTAATATGGGTGTATGAAAGTAACACCTGTATATACTATGTTATATAAAAACAAAAACTAATTGCGAATAAAGAATTGTAGACTACTTTAGTAATGGGCAAGGTGTTGTAAGTGGTAGAGCAGCTAACAAACTGCGAGCCACTGAAGCTTAAACTTTGCTTGATGATTTCAAGTAAATCATCTATTTATAATATCATTTTATATAAAGATGGGACATATAAGCGTCCTTATAATACTTGGCAAGCCAAAAAAAGTTATATAACAAAGTTAATATGGGTGTATGAAAGTAACACCTGTATAAACTATGTTATATAAAAACAAAAACTAATTGCGAATAAAGAATTGTAAACTACTTTAGTAATGGGCAAGGTGTTGTAAGTGGTAGAGCAGCTAACAAACTGCGAGCCACTGAAGCTTAACCTTTGCTTGTTGATTTCAAGTAAATCATCTATTTATAATATCATTTTATATAAAGATGGGACATATAAGCGTCCTTATAATACTTGGCAATCCAAAAAAAGTTATATAACAAAGTTAATATGGGTGTATTAAAGTAACACCTGTATATACTATGTTATATAAAAACAAAAACTAATTGCGAATAAAGAATTGTAAACTACTTTAGTAATGGGCAAGGTGTTGTAAGTGGTAGAGCAGCTAACAAACTGCGAACCACTGAAGCTTAACCTTTGCTTGATGATTTCAAGTAAATCATCTATTTATATTTAAAGATGAAATCAGTCATATATAGATTAGTGCCCTTATAAAACTTAGATATGTTCATATGGAGCGGGGCATATTATATGAAGGAAGCCAATATAAGGGATAACAAAAATTTTTTAATTGGTAAAATTCTTTACTCTACGATAATTCAGCAAGAATTTTGCATACAATTAAAAATACCATTAAAATTATCTATACTGTACGGCAGGAGCATTTGTGATTTTCGTTCTTCTATCGTCGGTCTGTTAAAACTTGATACCTACATTTTTCCTTAAAAATAAAGCCGGTGCGTTTCCTCAATATCTCGCCCATATATCAACTAATTTTAATGATTCACAAGTTTATTTGGGGTAGGAGACTCTGATCTATCAAGTAGAGTGAGTACTTCTTTTCCCGATCCAGTAAACCACGTCACAAATTTTTTTTCAAATTATGCATATGCCTGCATATTGATTCTTTTTTCTTGATTTTTTTTTCTGCGACATTCTATAGTAGACTTCACCCCCCGCCAAAAATTACCTCCGCAAAAAACGTTTCTGTGCATGAATGATAGCTACTGATTGTATAAGTAGAACTACATACTCAATTTCCCGATCGGACACCACAGTACCGAGTTATAAATTTTAGGTGCAAGTTTAAACGGCGAATGCTCCCGAACTATGTAAGCTTTGGACTTTCGATTTTTGCAGATGAAAGCCTAGAGTGCTTTTATATTTTCCTTAGTGCAAATGATTGAGGTAGAATGTAAGAAAAACAAATTATTTGGGGTATATGTGACCCAAGGTAGTGAAAATTGTTCAGTGACGTAGGAAAAAATTTAGAAAAAAGGGGTTAAAATGCAATTAATCGAAAAAAAACTATACCATCACATAGTACTCACCAAGACCTTTCCAAAAAGTACCCATCTGCTGGGATAGGGTTGAAAGTAAAAATCGCGAAATTTTGATAGGGAAAACGGAAAAAATTCGAAGTTTTCGTGGGAGTTGTCGCACTTAAATTGATATAGAATCTGAACGAAAGGGCAGAATGCCTTCAAACAAAATTTCAGACATAGAGGAGGCATATTGTAACCACTATGCCGTGAGTTTCATAGTACTCCAGCTAGGTGGCGCAAAGTGCGCATGGAAAATTCTGACAGTTATATTTATTTTTAAATAGGTAAATAACACCCTATGTTGCTGAAATTCTGTATAGGTAATCTTGTGATAAGCGGTCATCCATAAAAAATTCAAAAATTGGATTTATTTGAAATTCGTAGAAGAAAGTGTCCAAATGAAATTTTTCGATAAAATTTTGGCCGTGGAAAAAGATTTTTTGCAACGCAAGAGGGAGGGGTGGCAAATAGTCTCAAAAAGTCATAAAAAAATCAGAAAAAAATAATCAAAAGGAATTTTTGAAATCGGATAACATTTGGGCGAATTATGGGATGGGGATGAATGAATACATATGTATAAATATGTCATTTGAAATCTTTGCTTGAACCAAGTATACTCGATCGAAAAAGTATGTACGCAGTTCTATAGTACTCGCCGAGACCTTTCATATGATATGCGACATTCTATAGTGGATAGTGATAGTGAGATGGCAAATTTGGCGTATTTTCGCTGTTTGCCACATGAATTTATAAGGGAAGGTATAAAGGTTTTTGAGAATTTTATAAGGATAACATGAAAAAATGTTGATTTGCCACTATCCACTTTCATACACTACAAACCAATCCTAATCATGTGCTTATATAGAAAATCACATTTTCGATGATTGCTACATGAATTTATAAGGGAAGGTATAAAGTTTTTGAGAATTTTATAAGGAAGACATGAAAAAATTTTGATTTGCCACTAACCATTTTCATACACTACACACCAATCCTAATCATGTGCTTATACTGGAAATCGCATTTTCGATGATTGCTACATGAATTTATAAGGGAAGGAATAAAGCTTGTGGGAGTTTTATAAGGAGCACATGAAAAAATGTTGATTTGAAACAATCCATTTTTTTACAATACACACCAATCTTAATCATCTGCTTATACTGGAAATCGCATTTGCGAAAAAGAGAAAATCTATAAACTCATTTCCCAATTTTTGTATGGGACACAGGAATTTTTTTATAAGGAAAGAGAAAAACTTTCTCAGTAAAAAATAAATATACGTTATGCCATTCCTTATAAATCCATATAAGTTATTATGTATAAAAATTTCAAAGTTCCATATATATTCATGGCAGAAGTGTGGGAGAGTAATAAAACTTTTTTACTGAGAAAGGTTTTCTTTTTCCTTATAAACAAAATTCCTGTATCCCATACAAAAAATTTGGAAATGATTTAATTGAAAATTTTTTTTCGCAAAACCGATTTCCGATAAAATGATATGACTACGATCGTTGTGTAGTGTCTGAGAATAGATAGTAGCAAATCAAAATTTTTCATATGTTCCTTACAAAAATCAATATATGTTATGCCATTCCTTATAAATTCATATAAGTTATTATGTATACAAATTTCAAAGTTCCATATAAATTCACGGCGGAAGTGTGGGAGAGTAATAAAATTTTTTTACTGAGAAAGTTTTTTTCTTACCTTATAAAAAAAATTCCTGTATACCATACAAAAAATTTGGAAATGATTTAATAGAAAATTTTTTTCGCAAAACCGATTTCCGATAAAATGATATGACTACGATCGTTGTGTTGTGTCTGAGAATAGATAGTAGCAAATCAAAATTTTTCATATGCTCCTTATAAAAATCAATATATGTTATGCCATTCCTTATAAATTCATATAAGTTATTATGTATAAAATTTCAAAGTTCCATATAAATTCACGGCGGAAGTGTGGGAGAGTAATAAATTCTTTTTACTGAGAAAGTTTTTTTCTTTCCTTATAAGAAAAATTCCTGTATTCCATACAAAAAATTTGGAAATGATTTAATAGAAAATTTTTTTTCGCAAAACCGATTTACGATAAAATGATATCACTATGATCGTTGTTTAGTGTCTGAGAATAGATAGTTGCAAATCAAAATTTTCATATACTCCTTATAAAAATCAATATATGTTATGCCATTCATTATAAATTCATATAAGTTATTATGTATAAAAATTTCAAAGTTCCATATAAATTCACAGCAGAAGTGTAGGAGAGTAATAAGATTTTTTTAATGAGAACGTTTTTTTCTTTCCTTATAAAAAAAATTCCTGTATCCCATACAAAAAATTTGGAAATGATGTAATTGAAAATTTTTTTCGCAAAACCGATTTCCGATAAAATGATATGACTACGATCGTTGTGTTGTGTCTGAGAATAGATAGTAGCAAATCAAAATTTTTCATATGTTCCTTATAAAACTCAATATATGTTATGCCATTCCTTATAAATTCATATAAGTTATTATGTATAAAAATTTCAAAGTTCCATATAAATTCACGGCGGCAGGGTGGGAGAGTAATAAAATGTTTTTACTGCGATAGTTTTTGTCTTTCCTTATAAAAAAATTCCTGTATCCCATACACATGAAGTTATTAGGAAAGGCATAAGTTTTATGTCAATAAAAAACAGAAATTTCTTATAAGAATTAGTAAAAAGTGTCTTGCGCTATTGCATGGGACATAGTGTTTGGGATATGGTTTTAGTATAAAATTTGTGCCAGTAAAAAAAGCAGTGGACCCTTCTGCTTTTCAGTCTCCAGACGTACTATAGGGGGTAGTGGTTGTCTGAGCGATGCCAACTCAGACACTGGGAAACATTTTATAAGGAAGTCTTATAAATCATATCTATTCATGTGCATTTACACCCCGCATGGGTGCACGGCTTTAATACTATACCTATAAAAGTCGACTTACCTGTGTGCACATATGGCTTAACACGGGAGCCATAAAAAAAACCTTGTTGTTGAGTTGGGATTTAGCAAGGTCTTATAAGGAATAGTATAAAGTCTCGCATGCTATTGCATGGCACATGGTTTTGGTTGTCAATAAAAAACATAAATTTCTTATAAGAAATAGCAAAAAGTGTCTTGTGCTATTGCATGGGACATAGTATTTGGGATATGGTTTTGGTATAAGATTTGTGCCAGTAAAAAAAGCAGTGGACCCTTCCGCTTTTCAGTCTCCAGACGTACTATAGGGGTAGTGGTTGTCTGAGCTATGCCAACTCAGACACTGGGAAAAATTTTATTAGGAAGTCTTATAAATCATATCTATTCATGTGCATCTACCCCTCGCATGGGTGCACGGCTTTTATACTATACCTATAAAAGTCGATGTACCTGTGTGCCCATATGTCTTAACACGGGAGCCATAAAATAAGACCTTGTTGTTGAGTTGGGATTTAGCAAGGTTTTATAAGGAATAGTATAAAGTCTCGCATGCTATTGCATGGGACGTGGTGTTTGGTATATTGTTTTGGTATAAGTTTTATGTCAATAAAAAACAGAAATTTCTTATAAGAAATAGCAAAATGTGTCTTGTGCTATTGCATGGGACATAGTGTTTGGGATATGGTTTTGGTATAAGATTTGTGCCAGTAAAAAAAGCAGTGGACCCTTCCACTTTTCAGTTTCCTGACGTACTATAGTGGGTAGTGGTTGTCTGAGCGATGCAAACTCAGACACTGGGAAAAATTTTATAAGGAAGTCTTATACATCATATCTATTCATGTGCATTTACCCCTCGCATGGGTGCACGGCTTTTATACTATACCTATAAAAGTCGATGTACCTGTGTGCGTATATGGCTTAACACGGGAGCCATAAAATAAGACCTTGTTGTTGAGTTGGGATTTAGCAAGGTCTTATATGGAATAGTATAAAGTCTCGCAAGCTATTGCATGGGAGGTGGTGTTTGATATATGGTTTTGGTATAAGTTTTATGTCAATAAAAAAAAGAAAATTTCTTTAAAGAAATAGTAAAAAGTGTCTCATGCAATTGCATGGGACACTTGGTTGTGGAGTTAATTTTCCATCAAGTCCCGTAACAAAAAAAAAGAATTTACTCTTCCACACTTCAGTCTCCAGACGTACTATAGGGAGTAGTGAGTGTCTAAGCGATGCCAACTCACACACTGGGAAAAAAATTATAAGGAAGTC
The DNA here is from genome assembly GCA_963930735.1 of Dioctria linearis. Lineage (NCBI taxonomy): Eukaryota > Metazoa > Arthropoda > Insecta > Diptera > Asilidae > Dioctria > Dioctria linearis. The sequence continues at coordinate 51,904,931 of OZ005744.1, forward strand.
TTATAAATCATACATATTCATGTGCATCTACACCCCGCATGTGTGCACGGCTTTTATACTATACCTATAAAAGTCGATGTACCTGTGTGCACATATGGCTTAACACGGGAGCCATAAAATAATAACCTGTTTGTTGAGTTGGGATTTAGCAAGGTCTTATAAGGAATAGTAGGAATAGTGCTATTGCATGGGACGTGGTGTTTGTTATATGGTTTTGGTATAAGTTTTATGTCAATGAAAAACAGAAATTTCTTATAAGAAATAGCAAAATGTGTCTTGTGCTATTGCATGGGACATAGCGTTTGGGATATGGTTTTGGTATAAGATTTGTGCCAGTAAAAAAAGCAGTGGACCCTTCCGCTTTTCAGTCTCCAGACGTACTATAGGGGGTAGTGGTTGTCTGAGCGATGCCAACTCACACACTGGGAAAAATTTTATTAGGAAGTCTTATACATCATATCTATTCATGTGCATTTACCCCTCGCATGGGTGCACGGCTTTTATAGTATACCTATAAAAGTCGATGTACCTGTGTGCGCATATGGCTTAACACGGGAGCCATAAAATAAGACCTTGTTGTTGAGTTGGGATTTAGCAAGGTCTTATATGGAATAGTATAAAGTCTCGCAAGCTATTGCATGGGAGGTGGTGTTTGATATATGGTTTTGGTATAAGTTTTATGTCAATAAAAAAAAGAAAATGTCTTTAAAGAAATAGTAAAAAGTGTCTCATGCAATTGCATGGGACACTTGGTTGTGGAGTTAATTTTCCATCAAGTCCCGTACCAAAAAAAAAAATGTACTCTTCCACAGTTCAGTCTCCATACGTACTATAGGGAGTAGTGAGTGTCTAAGCGATGCCAACTCACACACTGGGAAAAAAATTATAAGGAAGTCTTATAAATCATACAGCAAGGTCTTATAAGGAATAGTATAAAGTCTCGTATGATATTGCATGGGACGTGGTGTTTGATATATGGTTTTGGTATAAGTTTTATGTCAATAAAAAACAGAAATTTGTTATAAGAAATAGCAAAAAGTGTCTCATGCTATTGCATGGGACATTTGGTCGTGGAGTTAACTTTCTACCAAGTGCCGTATCAAAAAAAAAATGTACTCTTCCACAGTTCAGTCTCCAGACGTACAATAGGGAGTAGTCGGTGTCTGGTCAAAAGACGGAAGACATCGAGACATGATTATATTATAAAGAAATCTTTATAAAATCATGTTGAATTTGTGTGCATATTCTCCTGACATGGTGAAGTAGTTTTATAACATGATTATAAAAACTAATATTAACCACGTGCACATTGAAAATCTATATTAGATATACTATATATGAAATTATATATATATGTCTCCGATCCAAGGGTGTGTCTTTTATAACTTTTGATTATAAAAGACTATTGTAGTACTCAGCGGATATTATAGAATTTCTAACGAAAGTGTAGGTTGTGGAATATCAACGCCATTGTGATATATACTATACCTTTCAGCTTTCTCATAAAAATGCTATTATGAAACTAATAAGAGATTTCAAATGAAAGTAGGTTGGCATACTATCAGTATGATATATACCATACGATGATCTTTCTGATAACTGAAATGTTATGAAGATAGTCATTGAATATGTTGATTTTGACAACAACATATTTACAACGAGAATGACAAAAATTGAATTTTTTTGGTTATTTGTCCTAGTGTGACCATGATCAATGTTATAATACGATGATCTTAAAATGGTCAGAATTTGTCAGGGGTATCAAAGAAATTTATACTCTTGTCGCCTAAAAATGATATTTAATATCATAAAAAAAGTAATTTCGCTTTCAACAATAATAAGATTTGTTTTATATCATAAAACAATCGTTAATTTTACAACATAAAAGAATTAAAAATTCTTTATCAAAAACAATATAAAAGCTTCGAAAAAAAATGCTATTAATATTATATATATATATATATATATAGAAAAGATTTAAAAAAGTAATCAAAGTAATATATATGTCTTTATGATATATATATCTTTATTATTTATAATCATTCTTATAAACATTATTCTGGTTGATCCTGCCAGTAGTTATATGCTTGTCTCAAAGATTAAGCCATGCATGTCTAAGTACAAACGAAATTAAAGTGAAACCGCAAAAGGCTCATTATATCAGGAATGGTTTATTAGATCGTAACAGTTACTTGGATAACTGTTGTAATTCTAGAGCTAATACATGCAATTATAAACACGGGCCTCTGGGACGTGTGCTTTTATTAGGTAAAACCAAGCGATACATTTTATAGGGATCGTTACAATGGTTGAGCTCTAGATAATTTGCCGATCGTATGGTCTTGCACCGACGACAGATCTTTCAAATGTCTTCCCTATCAACTATTGATGGTAGTATATTAGACTACCATGGTTGCTACGGGTAACGGGGAATCAGGGTTCGATTCCGGAGAAGGAGCCTGAGAAACGGCTACCACATCTAAGGAAGGCAGCAGGCGCGTAAATTACCCACTCCCAGTACGGGGAGGTAGTGACGAAAAATAACAATACAGGACTCATATCCGAGGCCCTGTAATTGGAATGAGAACACTTTAAATCCTTTATCAAGGACCCATTAGAGGGAAAGTCTGGTGCCAGCAGCCGCAGTAGTTCCATCTCTAATAGTGTATATTAAAGTTGTTGCGGTTAAAACGTTCGTAGTTGAATTTGTGCTTCATACGGGTAGTACTACTATAATATTGGTGTGTACATTACCTTATGTTATGTGAGTGTATTACCGGTGGAGTTCTTATATATATTGATTCATATCATTTGGATTTAATATATATACCTCCTATTTATACCTGCTTCAGTGCTCTTTACCGAGTGTTGTTGTAGTCCGGTACAATTACTTTGAACAAATTAGAGTGCTTAAAGCAGGCTTCAAATGTCTGAATATTATGTGCATGGAATAAGACCTCTGTTCTACTTTCATTGGTTTTTAGATAAAGAGGTAATGATTAATAGAAGCAGTTGGGGGCATTAGTATTACGACGCGAGAGGTGAAATTCTTGGACCGTCGTAAGACTAACTTAAGCGAAAGCATATGCCAAAGATGTTTTCATTAATCAAGAACGAAAGTTAGAGGCTCGAAGGCGATCAGATACCGCCCTAGTTCTAACCATAAACGATGCCAGCTAGCAATTGAGTGTAGCTACTATTATGGCTTCCTCAGTCGGTTCCCGGGAAACCAAAGCTTTTGGGCTCCGGGGGAAGTATGCTTGCAAAGCTGAAACTTGAAGGAATTGCTGGAAGGGCACCACCAGGAGTGGAGCCTGCGGCTTAATTTGACTCAACACGGGAAAACTTACCAGGTCCGAACATAAATGAGTAAGACAGATTGATAGCTCTTTCTCGAATCTATGGCTGGTGGTGCATGGTCGTTCTTAGTTCGTGTCGTGATTTGTCAGGTTAATTCCGTTAACGAACGAGATTAAAATATATTAAATAGATGCATTCAGGATTATGATGCTGAAACTTTATATAGCCTTCTTATAGGGACTACATTAACATGTATAAGTATTTGAATGTGTTTATATAGGGTGGAGTCGTACCTGCTTGTTTGTCCCATTAATACGGATACTGGCTTCTTAAATGGACAAATTGCGTCTAGCAATATGAGATTGAGCAATAACAGGCCTGGAATGCCCTTAGATGTCCTGGGCTGCACGCGCGCTACAATGAAAGTATCAACGTGTATTTCCTAGACCGAGAGGTCCGGGTAAACCGCTGAATCACTTTCATGCTTGGGATTGTGCACTGAAACTGTTCACATGAACCTGGAATTCCTAGTAAGTGTGAATTATAAATTCATATTGATTAGGTCCCTGCCCTTTGTACACACCGCCCGTCGCTACTACCGATTGAATTTTTTAATGAGGTCTCCGGACGTGATCGCTGTGACGCCTTCATGGGTGTTACGGTTGCTTTTCGCGGAAGTTGACCAAATTTGAGTATTTAGAGGAAGTAAAAGTCGTAACAAGGTATCCGTAGGTGAACCTGCGGAAGGATCAATAATGTTATAACATTGAATATATATTTCTCCACTCTTCCAAGGATTCATGTTGGTATGTTCTATTCTGATATATTGCTTTTTATGGTAATATGTGGAATATAGACGACTTAAATTGTCTTTGGAATGTAGAGTTGATCTGATGATGATATATTCTATCCTGAATATATTGCTTGTAATCCTTTATAAATAATATGCAGAATATATTCGTGAGATGATCACGGAAATGGAAATATTGTTGATCCGTCAAAAGGATAAAGAGAGGATGCTATTTTGTGGTGGATAGCATATAGATATGTCATTGCATATGTTTGTTAAAGAAAGGACGAATTTACAACGAGAATAACATGCTTACAGTTATTGAATATTGTCTTGTGAAAGATATTATATGTCATTGAATATATTTGTTATACAGCAACGACATGTTTTCAACGAAAATAACAAGTGTGTAAATTTGCTCGCAGATAGTTAATAAATGTGCTCTTGCTAAAGATATGAATATGTTTGTTATAGTAACAGCATATTTACAACGAGAATGACTCTAGTTAAGGAAAAGCTCGCATAGGTTGCTTGCTTAATTGATGATTTTATAAACTTAGTCATTGAATATGTTTGTTATGGTAACAGCATATTTACAACGAGAATGATTCTAGTTAAGGAAAAGCTTGCATAATACAACTACACTAATAATACAACATGTGCTTAAAAAGACATTAAAAAAAACGTTAAGCAACTCTATTAAGAAAGCTTTACAACCCTCAACCATATTTATATGCTTGCATAGGTTGCTTGCTTAATTGATAATTTTATAAACGTAGTCATTGAATATGTTTGTTATAGTAACAGCATATTTACAACGAGATTGACTCTAGTTAAGGAAAAGCTTGCATAGGTTGCTTTCTTAATTGATGATTTTATAAACTTAGTCATTAAATATGTTTGTTATAGTAACAACAGTTTACAACGAGAATGACTATAAAAGGAAAAACTCGCAATTGGTTGCTTGTTAAATAATCTTATAAATAGAAAACAAAATATTTACAACGAGATTGACTATAAAAAGTAAAGCATAAAAACATCATATTTACAACGACAATGACTATCAAATAAAATGTTATATATATATACATATAAACATATGATTGTTGTACTTAAGAAAATAAATTATATTACATACATTGGTCATATTACAATTTGATAAAAGAAGATAAACAATATATTACATACATTGGTAATATTAGAATTTATTAGTAGCGGAAGGTAAACTATTTTACCTACATTGTGAAATTACGGTTTATACACAGTAAATGAGTTTCTCTTAAGAGAAATTTAGACATTCATCAACAATATAAATGTTTATATTTATATATATATTTATAAAGTTATAAAATAAACTATATTACTTGCATTGGTAATAGAACAGTTTATAGAAATAAGCTATATTACTCACATTGGTAATAGTACAGTTTATAAAGTTTAACAAAAAAAAAAAAAACTTTTTGACATAAAATTATATAAATAAAAAAGAGTCGATGAAGAACGCAGCAAACTGTGCGTCATCATGTGAAGTGCAGGACACATGAACATCGACATTTTGAACGCATATTGCAGTCCATGCTATACGTACTTTAAAATTTGTTTTTATAGTGCTGCATGGACTACATATGGTTGAGGGTTGTAAGACTTTCTTAATAGAGTTGCTTAAATATATTTTTAATGTCTTTTTAAGCACATGTTGTATTATTAAAAGATATCTTTTGATATTTTTTATAATATTAATTATAAGAAATAATAATAATGTGCTTTTATCTACTTTGCACATCAAGTATAAAATTTTATATACTGTGAACAGCGAGTTGGATTATATTAAAGCATAAAAAATTATTATTACAAAGTATATAAAGAAATAATATTAAACAACCTCAACTCATATGAGATTACTCCCTGAATTTAAGCATATAAATGAGGGAAGGAAAAGAAACTAACTAGGATTTTCTTAGTAGCGGCGAGCGAAAAGAAATTTAGTTCAGCACCGAGTTATTTTGTTATTTTAACAAATATAAGATGCAGTGTATGGAATATCTATAATCCAGTATGATAAATTAGCAGTCCAAGTCCTTCTTAAATGAGGCCATTTACCCATAGAGGGTGCCAGGCCCGTAGTGACGTTAATGATTACTAGAAGATATTTCTTATGAGTCGTGTTGCTTGATAGTGCAGCACAAATTGGGTGGTAAACTCCATCTAAAACTAAATATAACCATGAGACCGATAGCAAACAAGTACCGTGAGGGAAAGTTGAAAAGAACTCTGAATACAGTTAAATAGTACGTGAAACTGCTTAGAGGTTAAGCCCGATGAACCTGAATATCTAATATGAAAAATTCATTGTTAATAATACATTAATTTTTTTAATGTAATAATAATGTGCAATTTTTTCATATAAGGACATTGTAATCTGTTAATATGATCAATAATAGAAAAATTTATCAGAAGTATCAGCTTTGCAAAGTTTATGTTTTATTATATAAAAAAATTATTTTTTGATAATTAACATAAAATGCATATATGATTACAGATAAATTATTGACAGATTTTTATTATATATAGCGCTTACACATACATTATATATGTGTTATAATAATTAAATTAAATTTTTTAATTTTTTTTATTATATGCGTTAATATGATTAACAATGCTATAGATTTAGGATACCTTCGGGACCCGTCTTGAAACACGGACCAAGGAGTCTAACATGTGTGCAAGTCATTGAGTATATAAAACCTAAAGGCGCAATTAACTTAACTGTTTAATTTAATGGGATCATATATATATTATTAATATTATATATTCCATCCCGGGGCGTTCTATACAGTTATGCATTTTAATATAAATTTTTTTTATAAAGAATATATTATATATGCCTCTAACTAGAGCGTACCTTGAGCATATATGTTGTCCACCCGAAAGATGATGAACTATACCTGATCAGGTTGAAGTTAGGGGAAACCCTGGGATGAACCAAACGTAATGTTAAGGCGCCAAAATTAACAACTCATACTGATACCATGAAAGGCGTTGGTTGCTTAAACAGCAGGACGGTGGACATGGAAGTCGTAATCCGCTAAGGAGTGTGTAACAACTCACCTGCCGAAGCAACTAGCCCTTAAAATGGATGGCGCTCAAGTTGTATGCCTATACATTACCGCTGAAATATATGATTTATAAATTATATAATTTATAAATTTTGAAGTTTTAGTGAGTAGGAGGGTACAATGGTGTGCGTAGAAGTGTTTGGTGTAAACCTGCATGGAGCCGCCATTGGTACAGATCTTGGTGGTAGTAGCAAATAATCGAATGAGACCTTGGAGGACTGAAGTGGAGAAGGGTCTCGTGGTGAACAGTGGTTGATCACGAGTTAGTCGGTCCTAAGTTCTAGGCGAAAGTCGAAAAAAATTTAAGTTACAAATATGCAATGCAATATATGATATACTTAAATATTTTTGAACCAAAGGGAATACGGTTCCAATTCCGTAACCTGTTGAGTATACGTTTGTTATTAAAAATGGGCTTTTATGCTCATCCTGGTAAGAGAAACAACCATAAAGACGCTGTCGAGAAATATCGAAAGAGTTTTCTTTTCTGTTTCATAGTCGTACTACCATGGAAGTGTTACGAAGAGAGATATGGTATATGGACTAGAAGAGCATGGCATTTACTGCTGTGTCGATATTTTCTCCTCGGACCTTGAAAATTTATGGTGGGGTCACGCATACTTCTTAACAGGCCGTACCGATATCCGCAGCTGGTCTCCAAGGTGAAGAGTCTCTAGTCGATAGAATAATGTAGGTAAGGGAAGTCGGCAAATTAGATCCGTAACTTCGGATAAGGATTGGCTCTGAAGATTGAGATAGTCGGGCTTGATTGGGAAACAATATTATGGTTTATGTACTCGTTCTGGGTAAATTAGGATTTACACAATTTTTTTTCTATAGATTGTGTTTATCTGTTCCTCGGATAGAAGTTTACGTAACCAATTGTGGAACTTTCTTGCTAATAATTTATAATTTATAAATGATTTTTTTAAAGGAATTATTTTTATTATAAATTTATAACGGCTATTAATTAACAATCAATTCAGAACTGGCACAGACTTGGGGAATCCGACTGTCTAATTAAAACAAAGAATTGTGATGGCCCTAACGGGTGTTGACACAATGTGATTTCTGCCCAGTGCTCTGAATGTCAAAGTGAAGAAATTCAAGTAAACGCGGGTTAACGGCGGGAGTAACTATGACTCTCATAAGTGGTTTAGTGGGGAACATTCACGGCCCGACTTGCTAAGTCAAGCAGGAGACCCGCCACTCTTTGAGGTGAGTCTCCAGCATGAGCTGGATTGCTAATTAAGCATAAGGTTGCTTAGTCAGTCAGCAAGTGTTTCTGAAAACGTAAAAGTAACTGCTTGATTAGCATAAATAGTTACAGGATTGATGTATGCGAATATATAGCCTCTCTCGATCTTCAGTGTAGCCCAACCTCCACGTGGCTCCCCTGGTAACCTGACTTAGGTCGGGGCCAATGGTGTCTACACGGGTTTAACGAAACCCCATGGTTGGGAATACCTCCCTTGCAAGATGAGCTTGGGAACGGCTGTACCCTTCCAGAGAATCGGCGGGAAGAGCCGTGAAATCCACTCTTGTGCGGCGCCATTTCAGAGCTTCGGCTGTGGTGCTAATGCTATTTTTGCATTGAGCGGAAAAGTCCGAGTGACTCGTTTCTGGTTCAAAAGTGTCAGGATAGTTGCTCAGCCTCGGTATATACCTTGACTGAAGCTTCTATTATCTCGAATGAGGGCATTTCGACGACTTACTCCAGTAACGACAAAAGCATAACCTGGCGGACAAATCCGAATTACAGCCGTCAAAAGGCTGTCCGCGGCGTTTCATAATGTAATCGGGTTCATGGGGAGGGCTAACTACCCAAACTAAATTAACTGAAACCAAATATTGTTGAAAGAAATGAAATAAATAATGGTTACCGGAACCTGCTAACCGCGGGGGAAGGTATTAACAATATAGCCGGGTTACGACAAGCCGAACCAAGTGTCTCGGGTGTCGTGGCTGAGTCTTTGCTAGCACATGTGTGTGACATCTGTGGCAGGTCCTTTGCTACTGATCGTGGCCTTGGCGTGCACAAAAGAAGACAACATCCATTAGAAGCACATCAGGCAATTGACACAGGCAGACGTGGATTACGTTGGCCAGATGAGGGAGTGAGACTTATGGCCAGGCATGAGGCAACTCTGCTTGCAATGGATCGTGATAACGAACTCTGTGCTATAAATCAGCAGATCCGACATTAGTTTCCGGACAGGACGATTGAGGCTACAAAAAGCAGAAGGAAACGTCTTGACTATAGAGAGATGGTGGAAGCGTTCTTGCAGGAACTCCAACAAGGAGGGAATGCGCCTCCCGTACCAACCATAAATTCTCCAAGCCGGGATGAGCTCACGCGAGTCATCCAGGAGCTTTGTATGGTGGTTGAGCAGTTGGAACGCCCTCGGGCGGAAAGGCTTGTTCAAATTGCCAATAATGTTATCAATGGTCAAGACGTAAAAGAACAAATTATGGCATGGCTTCGAGAGTCCTTTAATGTCCTCAGACGGCCACGTGGGCCTAGCATTAGCTCCGTGGCACCAGAAATAACTGGAAATAGCAGAGAGGGGAAGCGTCGGAGATATGCGGTCATGCAAGAACTATTCCGTAAAGGGTTTTATGGTAGGTGCGAGGGCACTCCTCGATGATACTTGGTTAACAGGTAAAGAGGGGCCGTCCGATGACCACGTTTTTTGATCACTGGAAAAACATCTTCCAGCAGCCCAGCACTGGATATACTTGCTCCAGCTTGAGCGTTGATAGTGGTCTCTCAAATATTTGGGATCCAATCACTGTTGACGAACTCAATAAAGCTACCCTGGACATTAACACCAGTCCAGGTATTGACGGTATCTCCGCTCGCGCTTGGGCCGCCTTAAACCCAAGTGAGCGAGCGCTCCTCTATAACATCTTCCTGCTGAGTGGTGAGGTCCCTCACGAGTTACTACTAACACGCACTGTGTTTATACACAAGGTTGATGGACCAGTTGCTTGCGACCAACTAAGGCCTATGTCCATTGGGTCAGTGGTAACTCGGCAGTTTCATAAAGTCTTGGCTAATCGGATCACACTAAATCACATCCACGACCCTCGTCAAAGAGGATTTCTCCCCAGAGATGGCTGTGGGGAGAATCTATTTGTATTAAAAGCACTTTTAAATAAAGCGCAGACGGGGATGAGGGAGCTTCATCTGGCAACGCTAGACCTCACTAAGGCATTCGATACCCTATCTCATAGGGCTATCATCGCTGAACTTGAGAGAAAGGGTTGCCCGAGGGAGTTCCTTCAATATGTCGATAGTGTGTACCGTGACGGGAAAATAGTGATGCAAATCAACACAAATGAGCTCACAACCCAAGTATGCCGAGGCGTGAAACAAGGAGACCCTTTATCACCACTCATTTTCAGTCTGGTGCTAGAATCTGCTCTGGAAGTGCTCGACTGCGATGTTGGGTTTGAGATAGAGGATGCTCTTGCATATGCCGATGACGTCATATTGGTGTCATCAACGCGGCAAGGCCTTCAGAAAAATCTCGCGCTTTTCAACCAAGCAATCTCTAAGCTCGGTATGTCGGTTAACCATGGGAAGTCAGGCACACTTGGATTGGTGCCCTCGGGCAGAGACAAAAAGTTAAAGGTACTAGAAGACTCCTGGGCTCACATCGGCGGGAACCCATTGAAGGCGATCTCGGTCATCTCTCAATGGAAGTACCTCGGTATGGACTTTGAAGGAGCTAAAGTCAGGAAAAACATGCACATCCTGACACAAAGCTTGACTAATATCGATAAAGCGCCCCTGAAACCGCAACGGAGAGTTGCTGTAGTGAGGGAGTACCTTCTGCCTCGGTTTCTGAACACGTGGGTGTTAGGAAAAGTCACTGGCTCCTTCCTGAGGATGATCGATGACCGAGTTCGAATGCAACTGCGCAAGTGGTTACGTCTACCCAACGATGTTGCTCTTGGTTTCTTTTATGCACCGATCGGATCTGGTGGAATACCAAAGTTGCAAGAACAGGCACCAACGCTGCTTCTCGACCGCCTTAGGAGAGCAACGCAGAGTCCAGACACAGTGGTATCTCGTGTGTGTGGTGCACAGTTAACCAAAGAGCTTGCCCGATACAATGGCCTTTTGGTCCGATTTGGTTTAGCACACTGGGCGCGAGTGCCTGCTGCGGGTAGCGATAATGTGTCACTAGCACCACTAGTTGACCAAGAATTAAATAGAGTTGATGATAATCATGTCAATATGCAGAACATAAAACCTAGTAAGGCCTCACGTATCTTCTGGTGTAAGGAGCTTCATTCGAAGGCGGATGGAAGGGACCTGGTCAGGTTTCATGAATCCTCGATATCCACGTTCTGGATAGCGCGTGGATATGGGGTTACCGGTGCGGACTATGTCCCCTTCCTGAAGCTAGGATTGAATGCGCTACCATCTAGGGTACGAACACTAAGAGGTCGGATTGGTGATAGGAGGTGTAGGGCGTATTAAAAGACATGACAGAATTGTCACCACTCTTGAATCTAAAATGGGATCTCTTGGCTACCTATTTCATAAAGAAGCAACATTTAACACATCTGTTGGTACGAGGAAACCAGATCTGATCGTGGTTAAAGGAGATCAGTAAATATAGGGACATCCCTTCTTTCGCGGACCTTGTCGGTGCATTCACTGAATGTACGACTGTGTCATATGGAGCAATTACTATCTCGTGGAAGGGGATTTGGCACCTAAATTCTATTAGGCAACTTGATGCATTTAAGGTTCCGAAAAAGGTCCTTAAGCGTATCTCCACGGGTGTCATGAAAGGCTCCTATATGTGCTGGCAAAGATTTAACTCGACTACATCGAGCCTATGACAGGATGGCGATCCCATTCTCGAAGCGCATGAGGGGAGGTGAGTTGTACCTAGCACGGCTTCGGCCACCCTAAATCAGGTATCACTTAGATTCTTGATTTTCCAAAACCCTAATATCTGTGTTACGGGGCGCACAAGACCATGCCATGAATATACTATATATCTCATGGTAAACATCAGTGTAACAGCAATGATTGCAAAAAATGTCCCGCAATACCCCGCTTATATGCCATATTACATATGTCATACATATCAATTATGTATACAATATTATGTGTATGGTATATTCAGGGTACACTAGCCAAATGCCTCGTCATCTAATTAGTGACGCGCATGAATGGATTAACGAGATTCCTACTGTCCCTATCTACTATCTAGCGAAACCACAGCCAAGGGAACGGGCTTGGAATAATCAGCGGGAAAAGAAGACCCTGTTGAGCTTGACTATAGTCTGGGATTGTAAGGAGACATAAGAGGTGTAGCATTAGTGGGAGATGCATAGTTTTCGGATTATGTTTTCGCCAATGAAATACCACTACTCTTATCGTCTCCTTACTTACTTGATAAAATGGAACGTGTTTCATTTACTTAGCAATTATACGGATATATTTTTATAATAAATTTTATGGTATTTTGTTTTGATGCAAGCTTCTTGTTCAAAGTACTCAAGAGTTTGTTATATAACCTAAACAAATATTCAATGACATTATATTTTAAACAGATTTTTCTTTATAGAGGATTTTATTTTTATATATAATAGTATATTGTTATTTGGTATGACTCTTACACTCTGGTATGATCCAATTCAAGGACATTCCCAGGTAGGTAGTTTGACTGAGGCGGTACATCTCTCAAATAATAACGGAGGTGTCCCAAGGCAAGCTCAGTGCGGACAGAAACCACACATAGAGCAAAAGGGCACAAGCTGACTTGATCCCGGTGTTCAGTACACATAGGGACTGCAAAAGCACGGCCTATCGATCCTTTGGTTTAACGAGTCTTTAACAAGAGGTGTCAGAAAAGTTACCACAGGGATAACTGGCTTGTGGCGGCCAAGCGTTCATAGCGACGTCGCTTGTTGATCCTTCGATATCGGCTCTTCCTGTCATTGTGAAGCAAAATTCACCAAGCGTTGGATTGTTCACCCATGCACGGGAACGTGAGCTGGGTTTAGACCGTCGTGAGACAGGTTAGTTTTACCCTATTGATGATAAATGTTATTACGACAGCATTCCTGCGTAGTACGAGACGAACCACAGGTACGGACCAATGGCACAATACTTGTTCGAGCGAACAGTGGTATGACGCTACGTCCGCTGGATTATGCCTGAACGCCTCTAACGTCGTATCCGTATTGTATGGCAATATACCAATTCAAGTTTATAATTTTAAATTATAAACGATATCGGATGACTATGATGCCAATGTTTAATATAACAAAATTAATATGGGTTGTATGAAAGTAACATCTATATATAACTAGTTATATAAAGAAACTTTATATATTACGATGACAATGTCTAGAATCAATTGTAAACGACTTTGGTAACGGGCGAGGTGCTGTAAGTGGTAGAGCAGCTGCCATACTGCGATCCACTGAAGCTTAACCTTTGCTTGATGATTCGAATTAAATCGTCTATTTATGATATTATTATATCATTTTTTACATAAAAATATAGATCTAAGGATCTTTATAACAACTTGGCAAGCCAAGAGAAAGTTATATAACAAAGTTAATATGGGTGTATGAAAGTAACAGCTGTATATATTATGTTATATAAAAACAAAAACTAATTGCGAATAAAGAATTGTAAACTACTTTAGTAATGGGCAAGGTGATGTAAGTGGGAGAGCAGTTAACAAACTGCGAGCCACTGGAGCTTAACCTTTGCTTGATGATTTCAAGTAAATCATCTATTTATAATATCATTTTATATAAAGATGGGACATATAAGTGTCCTTATAATACTTGGCAAGCCTAAAAAGTTATATTACAAAGTTATTATGGGTGTATGAAAGTAACACCTGTATATGCTATGTTATACAAAAACAAAAACTAATTGCGAATAAAGAATTGTAAGCTACTTTAGTAATGGGCTAGGTGTTGTAAGTGGTAGAGCAGCTAACAAACTGCGAACCACTGAAGCTTAACCTTTGCTTGTAAAGTAAATCATCTATTTATATTTAAAGAAGAAATCAGTCATATATAGATTAGTGCCCTTATAAAACTTAGATATGTTCATATGGAGCGGGGCATATTATATGAAGGAAGCCAATATAAGAGAAGACAAAAAGTTTTTAATTGGTAAAATTCTTTACTCTACGATAATTTGTGATTTTCGTTCTTCTATCGTAGGTCTGTTAAAAATTGATACCTACATTTTTCCTTAAAAATAAAGCCGGTGCGTTTCCTCAATATCTCGCCCATATATCAACTAATTTTAATGATTCACAGGTTTATTTGGGGTAGGAGACTCTGATCTATCAAGTAGAGTGAGTACTTTCTTTCCCGAACCAGTAAACCACGTCACAAAATTTTTTTCAAATTATACATATGCCTGCATATTGATTCTTTTTTCTTGATTTTTTTTTCTGCGACATTCTATAGTAGACTTCACCCCCTTGGAGGGTAACTACCCCCCGCCAAAATTACCTCCGGAAAAAACGTTTCTGTGCATGAATGATAGCTACTGATTGTATAAGTAGAACTGCATACTCAATTTCCCGAACGGACACCACAGTACCGAGTAATAAATTTTAGGTGCAAGTTTGAACGGCGAATGCTCCCGAACTATGTAAGCTTTTGGCTTCCGGTTTTAGCAGATGAAAGCCTAGAGTGCTTATATATTTTCGTTAGTGCAAATGTAAGAAAAACATATTATTTGGGGTATATGTGACCAAAGGTAGTGAAAATTGTTCAGTGACGTAGGAAAAAATTTAGATATAAGAGGTTAAAGTGCAATTAATCGAAAAAAACTATACTATCAGATAGTACTCACCAAGACCTTTCCAAAAAGTACCCATATGCTGGGTTAGGGTTGTAAGTAAAAATCGCGAAATTTTGATAGGGTTACCCCTAGGAAAACGGAAAAAATTCGAAATTTTCGCGGGAGTTGTCGCACTTAAATTGATATAGAATCTGATCGAAATTGCAGAATGCCTTCAAATAAAATTTCAGACATAGAGGAGGCTTGTAGGTAGCTCATATTGTACTGACAGTTCTGACAGTTATATTTATTCTTAAATAGGTAAATAACACCTTATTTTGCTGAAATTCTGTATAGATAATCTTGTGATAAGCGGTCATCCACAAAAAATCAAAAATTGGATTTATTTGAAATTCGTAGAAGAAAGTTTCCAAATGAAATTTTTCGATAAAAATTTTGGCCGTGGAAAAAGATTTTTTGCAACGCAAGAGGGAGGGGGTGGCAAGTAGTCTCAAAAAATCATAAAAAAATCAGAAAAAAATAATCAAAAGGAATTTTTAAAATCGGATAATATTTGGGCGAATTATGGGGTGGGGATGAATTAATACAAATGTACAAATATGTCATTTGAAAATTTTGCTTGAACCAAGTATACTCGATCGAGAAGGTATGTACGCAGTTCTATAGTACCCGCCGAGACCTTTCATATGATATGCAACATTCTATATTGCACTTCAAGCCCCTTGGAGGGTACCTACCCCCCCACCAAAAAGTACCACCGGAAAAAACGTTTCTGTATATGAATGATAGCTACTGATTCTCTAAGTAGAACTGCATACCCAATTTCCCGATCGGTCATCACAGTACCGAGTTATAAGCGAAAAATGATATTTTCTCCTCCCCCCCTCCAAAGGGGTGATAACCGTAGTATACTATACGATGGACCCATCACACTCTACCCCAATTAAACCTTTGAATGATTGAAATTGGTTAATATTTGACCGAGCTATGGAGAAAAAACGTAAAACCTATAAATTGATGTAAAAATGCAGAAAAAAATTTGTACTGAACTGCTGACGAAAAGTTTAAAATTTCAAATTTTAGGTGCAAGTTTTGAACGTCGAATGCTCCCGAACTATGTAAGCTTTTGACTTCCGGTTTATTGACGATGAAAGCCTTGAGTGCTTAGATATTTCCCTATTGCAAATGATTGAGGTAAAGTGTAAGAAAAATATAGTATTTGGGGTATATGTGCCCCAAGGTAGTGAAAATTGTTCAGTGACGTAGGAAAAAATGTACAAAAAAGGGGTTAAAATGCAATTAATCGAAAAAAAAACTAAACCAACAGATAGTATTCACCAAGACCTTTCCCAAAAGTACCACACATGCTGGGTTAGGGTTGAAAGTAAAAAATCGCGAAATTTTGATAGGGGTAACCCCTAGGAAAAACGGAAAAAATTCGAAATTTTCGCGGGAGTTGTCGCACTTCAATTGCTATAGAATCTGAACGAAAGGGCAGAATGCCTTCAAACAAAATTTCAGACATAGAGGAGGCATGTACGTAGCTCATATTGTAACCACTATGGACTGTTCGTATTTTTGTATGGTTGCCACCGGGAGGCGACCATATTTTTTGTAACTTTGTAACGGGAGATGCGACATTGATAATTTTTGGTCCAGTTGTCCGCATAATCACCCTAAGCATAATAAAAAAAAAGCCGCGCCAAAATCTACCGTTTGGTTCCAAAGTTAGCTAACTCTCGAACCAAACGGTAGATTTTATCCCGGTTTTTTTTAGAATGCTGAGCGTCCCAAAATTAACCGCTATGTCAAAATTCACCGTTGTCGAAACTCCCGTTAGAAAGTTAGCAAAATGTGGTCCCTTGCCGGCAGCACTCGTTTAGGGATAATAGTCGCAAATTTCAAATGGTCACCAATCATGCACTAATAACGGGATTCGCATGAAATAAGTTGCAAGCAGTTTGTTTTTCAGAGTACAACCGACGTACAAAAAATAACATCGCAGACATTAAAAACAAAGAAGTTACAATTTGACGGACATATAACGGCACCATACAAACATCAGACTCCCTTTAACTCGGGAACCCGTTGCCCTAAAAACACCAAGCGGCCACTTAAAAAACCGTTTAGTTTATAAAAAATATGTTAAAGTTCAAAATTTCACTAGAAAACTAATAATTAATACCCGAGATACAACTACTTAAATGTGGAGCAACCTCACGACACTTCCGTTACTGATCAAAGTTCTTAAGAGAGTCATAGTTACTCCCGCCGTTAACCAGCGCTTACATGAATTTCTTCACTTTGACATTCAGAGCACTGGGCAGAAATCACATTGTGTCAACACCGTTAGGGGCCATCACAATGCTTTGTTTTAATTAGACAGTCGGATTCCCCCAAGTAACGTGCCAGTTCTGAATTGATTGTTAATTGATAGCCGTTATAAATCTATAATAAAAATAATTCCTTTAAAAAAAATCATTTATAAATTATAAATTATTAGCAAGAAAGTTCCGCAATTGGTTACGTAACTTCTATCCGGGGAACAGATAAACACAATCTTTAGAAAAAAAAAATTGTACAAACCCTAATTTACGCAGAACGAGTAACATAGACCATAATATTGTTTCCCAAGCAATTCCGACTATCACAATCTTCAGAGCCAATCCTTATCCCGAAGTTACGGATCTAATTTGCCGACTTCCCTTACCTACATTATTCTATCGACTAGAGGACTCTTCACCTTGGAGACCAGCTGCGGATATCGGTACGGCCTGTTAAGAAGTTTGCGTGACCCCACCATAAAATTTTCAAGGTCCGAGGAGAAAATATCGACACAGCAGTAAATGCCATGCCTCTTCTAGTCCATCTACCATATCTCTCTTCAAAAGACTTCCATGGTAGTACGACTATGAAACAGAAAAGAAAACTCTTTCGATATTTCTCCACGGCTTCTTTATGGTTGTTTCTGTTACCAGGAATGAGCATTAAAAGCCCATTTTTTAATAACAAACGTATACTCAACAGGTTACGGAAATTGGGAACCGTATTCCCTTTCGTTCAAAAATATTTAAGTATATCATATATTGCATTATATATTTGTAACTTAAAAAAATTTTCGACTTTCGCCTAGAACTTAGGATCGACTAACTCGTGATCAACCACTGTTCACACGAAACCCTTCTCCACTTCAGTCCTCCAAGGTCTCATTCGATTATTTGCTACTACCACCAAGATCTGTACCAATGGCGGCTCCATGCAGGTTTACACCAAACACTTCTACGCACACCATTATACCCTCCTACTCACTAAAACTTCAAAATTTATAAATTATATAATTTATAAATCATATATCTCAACGGTATTGTATAGGCATACAACTTGAGCGCCATCCATTTTAAGGGCTAGTTGCTTCGGCAGGTGAGTTGTTACACACTGCTTAGCGGATTACGACTTCCATGTCCACCATCCTGCTGTTTTAAGCAACCAACGCCTTTCATGGTATCAGTATGAGTTGTTAATTTTGGCGCCTTAACATTACGTTTGGTTCATCCCACGGCGCCAGTTCTGCTTACCAAAAGTGGCCCACTGGGCACAATATATCATAACCTCAACCTTCATATCAAGAAAGGTGAGGTTCTTACCCATTTAAAGTTTGAGAATAGGATAAGGTCGTTTCGGCCCTAATGCCTATTCGCTTTACCAGATTAGATTATTTTAAATAATATTTAAATGCACCAGCTATCCTGAGGGAAACTTCGGAGGGAACCAGCTACTAGATGATCCGATAGGTCTATCGCCCCTATACCCAATTCTGACAATCGATTTGCACGTCAGAACTGCTTCGGTCCTCCATCAGGGTTTGCCCTGACTTCAACCTGATCAGGTATAGTTCATCATCTTTCTGGTGACAACATATATGCTCAAGGTACGCTCTAGTTAGAGGCATATATAATATATTCTTTAAAAAAAAAATTATATTAAAATGCATAATTGTATAGAACGCCCCGGGATGGAATATATAATATTAATAATATATATATGATCCCATTAAATTAAACAGTTAAGTTAATTACGCCTTTAGGTTTTATATACCCAATGACTTGCACACATGTTAGACTCCTTGGTCCGTGTTTCAAGACGGGTCCCGAAGGTATCCTAAATCTATAGCATTGTTAATCATATTAACGCATATAATAAAAAAAATTAAAAAAATTAATTTAATTATTATAACACATATATAATGTATGTGTAAGCGCTATATATAATAAAAATCTGGCAATAATTTATCTGTAATCATATATGCATTTTATGTTAATTATCAAAAAATTAATTTTTTATATAATAAAATATAAACTTTGCAAAGCTGATACTTCTGATAAATTTTTCTATTATTGATCATATTAACAGATTACAATGTCCTTATATGAAACAATTGCACATTATTATTACATTAAAAAAAATTAATGTATTATTAACAATGAATTTTTCATATTAGATATTCAGGTTCATCGGGCTTAACCTCTAAGCAGTTTCACGTACTATTTAACTCTCTATTCAGAGTTCTTTTCAACTTTCCCTCACGGTACTTGTTTGCTATCGGTCTCATGGTTATATTTAGTTTTAGATGGAGTTTACCACCCAATTTGTGCTGCACTATGAAGCAACACGACTCTTAAGAAATATCTTCTAGTAATCATTAACGTCACTACGGGCCTGGCACCCTCTATGGGTAAATGGCCTCATTTAAGAAGGACTTGAACTGCTAATTTATCATACTAGATTATAGATATTCCATGCACTGCATCTTATATTTGTTAAAATAACAAAATAACTCAGTGCTGAACTAAATTTCTTTTCGCTCGCCGCTACTAAGAAAATCCTAGTTAGTTTCTTTTCCTTCCCTCATTAATATGCTTAAATTCAGGGAGTAATCTCATATGAGTTGAGTTTGTTTAACATTATATCTTTATATACTTTGTAATAATCATTTTTATGCTTTAATATAATCCAACTCGCTGTTCACAGTATATAAAATTTTATACTTGATGTGCAAAGTAGATAAAAGCACATTATTATTATTTCTTATAATTAATATTATAAAAAATATCAAAAGATATCTTTTAATAATACAACATGTGCTTAAAAAGACATTAAAAATATCTTTAAGCAACTCTATTAAGAAAGTCTTACAACCCCTCAACCATATGTAGTCCCATGCAGCACTATAAAAACAAATTTTAAAGTAACTTATAGCATGGACTGCAATATGCGTTCAAAATGTCGATGTTCATGTGTCCCTGCAGTTCACACGATGACGCACAGTTTGCTGCGTTCTTCATCGACCCATGAGCCAAGTGATCCTCCCGCTTAGAGTATATTTTAATTTTTTTTATTTATATAATTTTATGTAAAAAAAAATTTTTTTTTTTTTGTTAAACTTTATAAACTGTACAATTACAATGTGAGTAATATAGCTTATTTCTATAAACTGTTCTATTACCAATGCAAGTAATATAGTTTATTTTATAAGTTTATAAATATATATATAAATATAAACATTTATATTGTTGATGAATGTCTAAATTTCTCTTAAGTGAAACTCATTTACTGTGTGTTAAGTAAACCGTAATATTACAATGCAAGTAAAATAGTTTTACCTTCCGCTACTAATAAATTCTAATATTACCAATGTATGTAATATATTGTTTATCTTCTTTTATCAAATTGTAATATTACCAATGTATGTAATATAATTTATTTTCTTAAGTACAACAATCATATGTTTATATGTATATATATATAACATTTTATTTGATAGTCATGTCGTTGTAAATATGATGTTTTTATGCTTTACTTTTTATAGTCAATCTCGTTGTAAATATTTTTGTTTTCTATTTATAAGATTATTTAACAAGCAACCAATTGTGAGTTTTTCCTTGTATAGTCATTCTCGTTGTAAACTGTTGTTACTATAACAAACATATACAATGACTAAGTTTATAAAATCATCAATTAAGCAAGCAACCTATGCAAGCTTTTCCTTAACTAGAGTCATTCTCGTTGTAAATATGCTGTTACTATAACAAACATATTCAATGACTACGTTTATAAAATCATCAATTAAGCAAGCAACCTATGCAAGCTTTTTCTTAACTAGAGTCATTCTCGTTGTAAATATGCTGTTACTATAACAAACATATTCAATGACAGATCTATATGCTATCCCGCCACAAATAGCATCCTCTCTTTATCCTTTTGACGGATCAACAACATTTCCATTTCCGTGATCATCTCACGAATATATTCTGCATATTACGTATAAAGGATTACAAGCAATATATTCCAGGATAGAATATATCATCATCAGATCAACTCTACATTCCAAAGACAATTTAAGTCGTCACATATTACCATAAAAAAGCAATATATCAGAATAGAATATACCAACTTGAATCCCTTGGAAGAGTGGAGAAATATATATTCAATGTTATAAACATTAATGATCCTTCCTTACGACTTTTACTTCCTCTAAATACTCAAATTTGGTCAACTTCCGCGAGAAGCAACCGTAACACCCATAAAGGCATCACAGCGATCACGTCCGGAGACCTCATTAAAAAAAATCAATCGGTAGTAGCGACGCGCGGTGTGTACAAAGGGCAGGGATCTAATCAATATGAATTTATGATTAACACTTACTAGGAATTCCAGGTTCATGTGAACAGTTTTCAAGTGCACAATCCCAAGCATGAAAGTGATTCAGCGGTTTTACCCCGGACCTCTCGGTCTAGGAAATACACGTTGATACTTTTCATTGTAGCGCGCGTGCAGCCCAGGGACATCTAAGGATATTCCAGGCCTGTTTATTGCTCAATCTCATATTGTTAGACGCAATTTGTCCATTTAAGAAGCCAGTATCCGTAATTTATGGGACAAGCAAGCAGGTAACGACTCCACCCTATATAAACACATTGAATTACTTATACATGTTAATGTAGTCCATATAAGAAGGCTATTTAAAGTTTCTCAGCATCATAATCCTGAATGCATCTATTTAATATATTTGAATCTTGTTCGTTAACGAAATTAACCTGACAAATCACTCCACGAACTAAGAACGACCATGCACCACCAGCCATAGACTCGAGAAAGAGCTATCAATCTGTCTTACTCATTTATGTTCGGACCTGGTAAGTTTTTCCCGTGTTGTGTCAAATTAAGCCGCAGGCTTCACTCCTGGTGGTGCCCTTCCAGCAATTCCCTTTAAGTTTCAGCTTTGCAACCATACTTGCCCCCCGAGCCCAAAAGCTTTGGTTTCCCGGGAAGCGACTGAGAAAGCCATAATAGTAGCTACACTCAATTGCTAGCTGGCATCGTTTATGGTTAGAACTAGGGCGGTATCTGATCGCCTTCGAGCCTCTTAACTTTCGTTCTTGATTAATGAAAACATCTTTGGCATATGCTTTCGCTTAAGTTAGTCTTACGACGGTCCAAGAATTCTACCTCTCGCGTCGTAATACTAATGCCCCCAACTGCTTCTATTAATCATTACCTCTTTATCTAAAACCAATGAAAGTAGAACAGAGGTCTTATTCCATGCACATAATATTCAGACATTTGAAGCCTGCTTTAAGCACTCGAATGTGTTCAAAGTAATTGTACCGGCCTACAACAACACTCGGTAAAGGAGCACTGAAGCAGGTATAAATAGGAAGTATATATATTAAATCCAAATGATATGAATCAATATATATAAGAACTCCACCGGTAATACGCTCACATAACATAAGGTAATTTACACACCAATATTATAGTAATACTACCCGTATGAAGCACAAATTCAACTACGAACGTTTTAACCGCAACAACTTTAATATACGCTATTAGAGCTGGAACTACTGCGGCTGCTGGAACAAGACTTTCCCTCTAATGGGTCCTTGATAAAGGATTTAAAGTGTTCTCATTCCAATTACAGGGCCTCGGATATGAGTCCTGTATTGTTATTTTTCGTCACTACCTCCCCGTACTGGGAGTGGGTAATTTACGCGCCTGCTGCCTTCCTTAGATGTGGTAGCCGTTTCTCAGGCTCCCTCTCCGGAATCGAACCCTGATTCCCCGTTACCCGTTGCAACCATCTTAGTCCAAGATACTACCATCAATAGTTGATAGGGAAGACATTTGAAAGATCTGTCGTCGGTACAAGACCATACGATCGGCAAATTATCTAGAGTTCAACCATTGTAACGATCCCTATAAAAGGTATCGCTTGATTTTAGCCTAATAAAAGCACACGTCCCAGAGGTCCGTGTTTATAATTGCATGTATTAGCTCTAGAATTACCACAGTTATCCAAGTAACTGTTACGATCTAATAAACCATAACTGATATAATGAGCCTTTTGCGGTTTCACTTTAATTTCGTTTGTACTTAGACATGCATGGCTTAATCTTTGAGACAAGCATATAACTACTGGCAGGATCAACCAGAATAATGTTTATAAGAATGATTATAAATAATAAAGATATATATATCATAAAGACATATATATTCCTTTGATTACTTTTTTAAATCTTTTCTATATATATATATATATATATATATATATATATATATATAATATTAATAGCATTTTTTTCGAAGCTTTTATATTGTTTTTGATAAAGAATTTTTAATTCTTTTATGTTGTAAAATTAACGATTGTTGTATGATATAAAACAAATCCTCTTATTATTGAAAGCGAAATTAATTTTTTTATGATATTAAATATCATTTTTAGGCGACAAGAGTATAAATTTCTTTGATACCCCTGACAAATTCTGACCATTTTAAGATCATCGTATTATAACATTGATCATGGTCACACTAGGACAAATAACCAAAAAAATTCAATTTTTGTCATTCTCGTTGTAAATATGTTGTTGTCAAAATCAACATATTCAATGACTATCTTCATAACATTTCAGTTATCAGAAAGATCATCGTATGGTATATATCACATTGATAGTATTCCAACCTACTTTCATTTGAAAAAATCAATTTTTGTCATTCTCGTTGTAAATATATTGTTATCAAAATCAACATATTCAATGACTATCTTCATAACATTTCAGTTATCAGAAAAATCATCGTATGGTATATATCACATTGATAGTATTCCGACCTACTTTCATTTGAAAAAAAATCAATTTTTTTCATTCTCGTTGTAAATATGTTGTAGTCAAAATCAACATATTCAATGACTATCTTCATAACATTTCAGTTATCAGAAAGATCATCGTATGGTATATATCACATTGATAGTATTCCAACCTACTTTCATTTGAAATCTCTTATTAGTTTCATAATAGCATTTTTATGAGAAAGTTGAAAGGTATAGTATATATCACAATGGCGTTGATATTCCACAACCTACACTTTCGTTAGAAATTCTATAATATCCGCTGAGTTCTACAATAGTCTTTATAATCAAAAGTTATAAAAGACGCACCCTTGGATCGGAGATATATATATATAATTTAATATATAGTACAACTAATATAGATTTTCAATGTGCACGTGGTTAATATTAGTTTTTATAATCATGTTATAAAACTACTTCACCATGTCAGGAGTATATGCACACAAATTCAACATGATTTTATAAAGATTTCTTTATAATATAATCATGTCCCGATGTCTTCCGTCTTTTGACCAGACACCGACTACTCCCTATAGTACGTCTGGAGACTGAACTGTGGAAGAGTAAAATTTTTATTTTTTTTGATACGGCACTTGGTAGAAAGTTAACTCCACGACCAAATGTCCCATGCAATAGCATGAGACACTTTTTGTTATTTCTTATAACAAATTTCTGCTTTTTATTGACATAAAACTTATACCAAAACCATATATCAAACACCACGTCCCATGCGAGACTTTATACTATTCCTTATAAGACCTTGCTAAATCTCAACACAACAAGGTCTTATTTTATGGCTCCCGTGTTAAGCCATATGTGCACACAGGTACATCGACTTTTATAAGCCGTACACCCATGCGAGGGGTAGATGCACACGAATAGATATGATTTATAAGACTTCCTTATAAAATTTTTTCCAGTGTCTGTGTTGGCATCGCTCAGACACCAACTACTCCCTATAGTACGTCTGGAGACTGAAGTGTGGAAGAGTAAATTTTTTTTTTTTTTGGTACGGGACTTGGGGGAAAATTAACTCCACAACCAAGTGTCCCATGCAATAGCATGAGACACTTTTTACTATTTCTTATAAGAAATTTCTTTTTTTTATTGACATAAAACTTATACCAAAACCATATATCAGACACCACGTCCCATGCAAAAGCATACGAGACTTTATACTATTCCTTACAAGACCTTGCTAAATCCCAACTCAACAACAAGGTCTTATTTTATGTCTCCCGTGTTAAGCCATATGTGCACACAGGTACATCGACTTTTATAGGTATAGTATAAAAGCCGTGCACCCATGCGAGGGGTAGATGCACATGAATAGATATGGTTTATAAGACTTCCTGATAAAATTTTTCCCAGTGTCTGAGTTTGCATCGCTCAGACAACCACTACCCCCTATAGTACGTGTGGAGACTGAAAAGCGGAAGGGTCCACTGCTTTTTTTACTGGCACAAATCTTATACCAAAACCATATCCCAAACACTATGTGCCATGCAATAGCACAAGACACTTTTTGCTATTTCTTATAAGAAATTTCTGTTTTATATTGACATAAAACTTATACCAAAACCATGTCCCATGCAATAGCATGCGAGACTTTATACTATTCCTTATAAGACCTTGCTAAATCCCAACTCAACAACAAGGTCTTATTTTATGGCTCCCGTGTTAAGCCATATGTGCACACAGGTACATCGACTTTTATAGGTATAGTATAAAAGCCGTGCACCCATGCGGGGGGTAGATGCACATGAATAGATATGATTTATAAGACTTCCTTATAAAAATTTTCCCAGGGTCTGAGTTGGCATCGCTCAGACAACCATAGTACCATATAGTACGTCTGGAGACTTACTGGCACAAATCTTATACCAAAACCATATCCCAAACACTATGTCCCATGTAATAGCACAAGACACTTTTTACTATTTCTAATAAGAAATTTCTGTTTTTTGTTGACATAAAACTTATGCCTTTCCTAATAACTTCATGTGTATGGGATACAGGAATTTTTTTATAAAGAAGGACAAAAACGTTCGCAGTAAAAAAATGTTATTACTCTCCCACACTTCCGCCGTGAATTTATATGGAACTTTGAAATTTTTATACATAATAACTTATATGAATTTATAAGGAATGGCATAACATATATTGAATTTTATAAGGAACATATAAAAAAATTTTATTTGCTACTATCTATTCTCAGACACAACACAACGATCGTAGTCATATCATTTTATCGGAAATGGGTTTTCCGAAAAAAAAAATTTCAATTAAATCATTTCCAAATTAATTTTTTGTATGGGATACAGGAATTTTTTTTATAAGGAAAGAAAAAACTTTCTCAGTAAAAAAATTCTATTACTCTGCCACACTTCCGCCGTGAATTTATATGGAACTTTGCAATTTTTATACACAATAACTTATATGAATTTATAAGGAATGGCATAACATATATTTAGTTTTATAAGGAACATATGAAAAATTTTGATTTGCTACTATCTATACTCAGACACTACTCAACGATCGTAGTCATATCATTTTATCGGAAATCGGTTTTGCGAAAAAAAATTTCAATTAAATCATTTCCAAATTTTTTGTATGGGATACAGGAATTTTTTTTATAAGGAAAGAAAAAAACTTTCTCAGTAAAAAAATGTTATTACTCTCCCACACTTCCGCCGTGAATTTATATGGATCTTTGAAATTTTTATACATAATAACTTATATGAATTTATAATGAATGGCATAACATATATTGATTTTTATAAGGAGCATATGAAAAATTTTGATTTGCTACTATCTATTCTTAGACACAACACAACGATCGTAGTCATATCATTTTATCGGAAATCGGTTTTGCAAAAAAAATTTTCACTTAAATCATTTCCAAATTTTTTGAATGGGATACAGGAATTTTTTTTATAAGGAAAGAAAAAAACTTTCTCAGTAAAAAAATTTTATCCTTTCAACTTTCTCATAAAAAAAAGACGGGTAAAGGGGAATCAGGGTTCGATTCCGGAGAGGGAAACTGAGAAACGGCTACCACATCTAAGGAAGGCAGCAGGCGCGTAAATTACCCACTCCCAGTACGGGGAGGTAGTGACGAAAAATAACAATACAGGACTCATATCCGAGGCCCTGTAATTGGAATGAGAACACTTTATATCCTTTATTAAGGACCTATTAGAGGGAAAGTCTGGTGCCAGCAGCCGCAGTAGTTCCATCTCTAATAGTGTATATTAAAGTTGTTGCGGTTAAAACGTTCGTAGTTGAATTTGTGCTTCATACGGGTAGTACTACTATAATATTGGTTTGTACATTACCTTATGTTATGTGAGCGTATTACCGGTGGAGTTTTTATATATATTGATTCATATCATTTGGATTTAATATATATACTTCCTATTTATACCTGCTTCAGTGCTCTTTACCGAGTGTTGTTGTAGGCCGGTACAATTACTTTGAACACATTCGAGTGCTTAAAGCAGGCTTCAAATGCCTGAATATTATGTGCATGGAATAATGGAATAAGACCTCTGTTCTACTTTCATTGGTTTTTAGATCAAGAGGTAATGAATAATAGAAGCAATTGGAGGCATTAGTATTACGACGCGAGAGGTGAAATTCTTGGACCGTCGTAAGACTAACTTAAGCGAAAGCATTTGCCAAAGATGTTTTCATTAATCAAGAACGAAAGGTAGAGGCTCGAAGGCGATCAGATACCGCCCTAGTTCTAACCATAAACGATGCCAGTTAGCAATTGATTGTGTCTACTATTATGGCTTTCTCAGTCGCTTCCCGGGAAACCAAAGCTTTTGGGCTCCGGGGGAAGTATGGTTGCAAAGCTGAAACTTAAAGGAATTGACGGAAGGGCACCACCAGGAGTGGAGCCTGCGGCTTAATAACACGGGAAAACTTACCAGGTCCGAACATAAATGAGTAAGACAGATTGATAGCTCTTTCTCGAATCTATGGCTGGCGGTGCATGGTCGTTCTTAGTTCGTGGAGTGATTTGTCAGGTTAATTTCGTTAACGAACGAGATTCAAATATATTAAATAGATGCATTCAGGATTATGATGCTGAAACTTTATATAGCCTTCTTATATGGACTACATTAACATGTATAAGTATTTCAATGTGTTTATATAGGGTGGAGTCGTACCTGCCTGCTTGTCCCATTAATACGGATACTGGCTTCTTAAATGGACAAATTGCGTCTAGCAATATGAGATTGAGCAATAACAGGTCTGGAATGCCCTTAGATGTCCTGGGATGCACGCGCGCTACAATGAAAGTATCAACGTGTATTTCCTAGACCGAGAGGTCCGGGTAAACCGCTGAATCACTTTCATGCTTGGGATTGTGCACTGAAACTGTTCACATGAACCTGGAATTACTAGTAAGTGTGAATCATAAATTCATATTGATTAGGTCCCTGCCCTTTGTACACAGCCCGTCGCTACTACCGATTGAATTTTTTAATGAGGTCTCCGTACGTGATCGGTGTGACGCCTTTATGGGTGTTACGGTTGCTTTTCGCGGATGTTGACCAAATTTGAGTATTTAGAGGAAGTAAAAGTCGTAACAAGGTTTCCGTAGGTGAACCTGCGGAAGGATCATTAATGTTGTAACATTGAATATATATTTCTCCACTCTTCCAAGGATTCATGTTGGTATATTCTATTCTGATATATTGCTTTTTATGGTAATATGTGGAATATAGACGACTTAAATTGTCTTTGAAATGTAGAGTTGATCTGATGATGATATATTCTATCCTGAATATATTGCTTGTAATCCTTTATAAGTAATATGCAGAATATATTCGTGAGATGATCACGGAAATTGAAATTTATTGATCCGTCAAAAGGGTGAAGAGAGGATGCTATTTTGTGGCGGATAGCATATAGATATGTCATTGAGTACGTTTGTTAAAGAAAGGACGACTTTACAACGAGAATAACAAGCTTACAGTTATTGAATATTGTCTTGTGAAAGATATTATATATCATTGAATATATTTGTTATACAGCAACGACATGTTTTCAACGAAAATAACAAGTGTGCAAATTTGCTCGCAGATAGTTATTAAATGTGTTCTTGCTAAAGATATTATAAATAATGGAAGTCATTGAATATGTTTGTTATAGTAACAGCATATTTACAACGAGAATGACTCTAGTTAAGAAAAAGCTTGCATAGGTTGCTTGCTTAATTGATGATTTTATAAACGTAGTCATTGAATATGTTTGTTATGTAACGAAGAGCTGGTCAGCCGACAGATATACCTTCATTCACTTTTACCTAAATGTAGATACATACCGCATCCGACACTTCTTGTTACAAAAATCTTATCCAGGATATGTGTGGGTGGCTGCACAGCGAGTATGCCGCTAGCGATCAGCCGGCTTGGGGTGGTTCTTGCCACCCACATCCCTTCTATGCTTGTAAAGCTGTGCATAGAGAAGAAAAATGTTTTGACCGGACAGACAGACGGACAATTAAAAAAAAACACTTGAATGTGTGACTGCAGACGGACAGACGGACAATAAAAGAAAAAATCTATGCAGGCTTCCTTCTCCTGGTGGACCCTGAAAGCCTAAAAAAAAGAAGAAAATTGATTTTATTTGCTGCAAAAAGAAGAATGGAACACCTCTGCAACGCCGAACAAGTGCTACTTCACCCGGAGAGTTTACATCGCTGGCAGATGAACGGTTGAGAGAGAGTGAGAGGACAGAGAGGAGTCTCAGATGTTGTTGAGACCCCGGCTTTGGGTTATATTGGCCCCAATCGCCCCCATCCACCCTGGCTAAGCCTCCAAAGCCTTATCGTAATGCTCAGCCCCATTTGTGCTAGTGTGTGTGTGTGCTGACCTACTCCGTTGCCTTTACACCCCTCCCGCTCGTATCCTTTAGGCGCACATCGGATTCAGGTGATACCTTCAAAGGAAAAAGGAGGAAACCCTAGCAGTATGCCGGCTGAGAGAGCAGAAGAGGGAACTCAACTCGATGACACGGTCGCCTGCCTGGACATAACTCACCCCAATCACATCAACGGTATACAGAAGGCGTCCGGAATCAAATCAGTGGATAACCTAAAAAAAACAATAAGAAAGCAAAAAAAAACAAAACAAGATGAAGAAAAGTCAAATATGTGTGATAGCTTCCGCACTTCAGCTGCAGAAAAAAATTCCTTTTCCTTTATTCAACCTTTTTTATCTTCACACTGTTCTTTTCTTTTCAACTGAGCCTTAACCTAGCAATACGGCCCTACTAAGCTGATGCGTAAGCCTAAATATATATATACATACGGAACTCTAAGAGTATTGATAAGGAAAAATATAAGAATAATCTCAAAAAAATATGTATACAAATTCCAAATATTCAAAAAAAAAGTAACGAAACAAACTATTGTCATAAAAAAAAAGTAACTTAGATAGAACCTTAGCTCACCAATTACCGGACGGCCGACTCCTGCCAAGCGCCAATGTGATTTGGAGTAAGCCGCATATCCTTAGGCTTACCATATGTTGATCATATGCTGATATGTCTGCAAGCTCTTTACTTGAACGTGTTTTCCTCTTCCGCTCTCATACACCTGCCAAATATCCTTGCACAGAAGACGTGCACCGCCCGCAGGTAACTTAGTTGTTGATAATTTCTTTGAATGAAACGGGTATGTTTTTCCCCTTTTAGAAGACTAGTGGCACCACAGATAAGTGCTCTACGCCAATATTCAAAATGAACAAATATCGTTTCTCCTTTGCGGAATGAAAGCACCAAAGTTAAACGTGTGCTGATCTGAATTCAAGAATCGATATACGCAGCCCCCAGATAAGTCAAGCATTGCAAATTTTATCCAAAATACACCAATAGAATCTTCATCTCCTAGGATGGATATACCAAAAGTAATCAGGCACCAATTAAAATTCAAAACTCGATGTACGCAGCACTCAGGTAATTTAACCATTTAACTTATATCCAAAATACTAATTGAGTCTTTATCTTATAAGATTATTTCATAGCATTCGAAATCGAGGTACGCCGCACACAGGTAATTTAATCAATTGAGAATTTTTCTTCATAAAAAAAACTAATATAATCTTTCCCATAATAGGATAATCGCACAAGGTTCTCCAGATACTGTCTAAAATTCAAAAATCGCTGTACGAAGCACACAGGTAAGTTAATCAATTAAAAATTTTCTTAATAAATAAAAAAAAACTGATATTATCTGTCCCCTAATAGGATTATCGCACAAAGTTCACCAAGTACTCTCTAAAATTCCAAATCTGCTGTACGAAGCACTCAGGTAATTTAATCAATTGAAAATTTCCTTAATAACAAAAACTAATAAAATCTCTCCCATAATAGGATTAACGCACAAAGTTCACCAGGTACCGTCTAAAATTCAAAAATTGCAGTACGAAGCACACAGGTAATTTAATCAATTGAAAATTTTCTTAATGAAAAACTAATATTATCTGTCCCATAATAGGATTATCGCACAAAGTTCCCCAAGTACTGTCTAAAATTCAAAAACTGCTGTACGAAGCACTCAGGTAATTTAATCAATTGAAAATTTTCTTAATAAGAAACCCCAAAAAAAATTGTTCTTTTTATAGGATAATCGCAAAAGTTCACCAAATACTGAACTCAGGTAATTTAACCAATAGCAAATTCCAAAAAAAACTAATATAACTTTTCTCTTATAGAATGAACACACCAAGGATAATCCAGAACTAATTAAAAATCCAGAGCTTTCATACACAACACTCAGGTAATTTAATCAACTGGGAATTTCTTAAAATCACTAACATATTTTTTTTTCTAGGATGAACGCAGAAGGTCACCAAGTACGCAACTCAGGTAGTTTAACCAATAGCAAATTCCAAAAAAAACTAATATAACTTTTCTCTTATAGAATGAAAACACCAAGGATAATCCAGAACTAATTAAAAGTCCAGAGTTTTCATACACAACACTCAGATAATTTAATCCACTGGAAGTTCCTTAAAAGCACTAACATAATTTTTCCTTTATAGGATGATCGCCAAAAGTTCACCAAGTACTCAACTCAGGTAATTTAACCAATAGCAAAGTCCAAAAAAAACTAATATGACTTTTCTCTTATAAGATGAACACACCGCGGTTAATCCAGAACTAACTAAAAGTCCAACGTTTTCATACGCAACACTCAGGTAATTTAATCAACTGAGAATATCCTTAAAAGCACTAATATAATTTTTCCTTTTATAAGATAATCGCGAAAGTTCACCAAGTACTCAACTCAGGTAGTTCAACCAACAGGAAATTTTAACGAAAGAAAAACCGACTTCTACAGGTAAATGTTTTTGGAACTTCACAAAAAAAGACTATCATTTCCTTAGACCGACAACATGAACATCCACAAAAAAGATCTCAAATGAACATTTTCTAGCCTGACAGCTGCGCGCTACGCTTAAGTTAATCGACCCAGCTCCAAAAGTAGACTGTTCGACTCCCCATTGCCATCCGCTTATCATACCCGTTCTGTCTCCCGGCCGACCGGCATACGAGCGCCTTCGTTCAACACCGGCTCGGTTCGTGTCTTTTGTGCCCACCGCTAGGCGAACATTTTTCACTTTTTCTGCGTTTTAAAGGCAAATTGGTGCTGGTGCTATTGCCTGGGTACGGGTGTGTGTGTATTCTTTCTAGGTAGAAAGAATATTTTGTTTTCGAGCAAAATTTTCTTGGAATTTTTTTGCATTTGTGGACCCACTGCAATACATTACATGATGGTATCATGCGATGTATTACCGCTAGGCGAATTGCCGTTTTCGTCGCTTTGATGTGGTTGACTAGCGGTAAGTTTAATCCGAAATATTTTAATTTGTGCGCATTTTGGTACAAATTAGAATTTTTCTGTTGAAAGAACAAAAAAAATATTTCGTATTGTAATTCCTTTTCAGGGCTATTATTTTTTTTTCAGGAATTTATACTATAGAGGAGTAGCATAGGGCTACTTCTCAAAAATGTTTATATTTTACCTTTTTTTTTCAGGAGTTGTAATATGGAGAAATAGCATAGGGCTACTTCTCATAAATGTTTATATTTTATCTTTTCAGGAACTATAATATGGAGACGTAGCATAGGGCTACTTCTCAAAAATGTACTTTCTTCACCCCTTTTCAGGTATCTTGGGGGGGGGGGGATTATGGGGGTTTCTCTACAAAAGGTAGAGAAGCCCAAAGAAAAAAAAACGAAAGCACGAAGGAACGGTAGCGTAAGGGGGAATACGCTACAGCGTGGGGACGACCCACGGAGATAAGAGCCTCAAGCCGGGCTTTGGCACGAGACGTATGTCAGGATGTGCCCTAAAAGGGAATAGATTCACTCACCACGCGCCCAACGTGGGGACGACCCACAAGAGTTTCAAGCCGGGCATACACTATACCCTATATTACTGAGAAATCAGGTCCCCTCTGCGACCCTGATTCCAGTTCGTCTTAGACGAGGGAGGACTGATCTATAGATAGACGTCGTCTATCAACTCGACTTGCCCAATGAGCTGGCCCGGAAGAGGTGTAGCGACCGGTTTATTGGGTGCGGGAATATTTGGCTCGAGACTACGACTTCGTCGGTGAAATGCCGCTACTCAGCGTTCTGTGTTCGGCTGAATCCGGTCGCGACATCCCGGAAATCCACCCCAGTCGCAAGCGAGGAAATCGCTTCGTAACAGATAGAATTCATCTATCAACTCACTCAGGATGACGGAAATCCCGCGGGATGACTTCAAATCAAGCGAACTGACTTGCGCAGGATAAACTAACTCGTCCATGTGTTGTTCCGTTGCCTCGTCAGCAAATGACCTGGAAAGAGCATCAGCCACCACATTGTCCTTACCTTTACGATATTCAATGTGAAATTTGAAGGCCTGAAGTTTGAGGCTCCAACGATCTAGCATGCCACATAGATCTCGTTGGTCCATGAGCCATTTGAGGCTAGCGTGATCAGTAATGACCGTAAACTCCAGTCCTTCCACATACGGCCTGAACCTTTTAATACTCAACACGGCGGCCAGACACTCTAACTCGGTTATACTGTAGTTGCGTTGAGCAGCGTTCAGCTTCTGAGACATGTAAGCGATGGGATGCTCATCCCCATCCACAGAACGTTGAAACAGGACGCTCCCAACCCCGGTAGTACTAGCGTCGCACTGAATGAAAAAAGGCTTGGAGAAGTCAGGATTTGCGAGCACTAGGGCGGTCATCAGACACTGTTTTAGCTGTTGGAATGCCAGTTCAGCGTGTTCGTTCCATTCAAACTTGATGTTTTTCTTTAGAAGATCCGTCAGAGGACTAGCGATGGTAGCAAAATGTGGAATGAACCTTCTATACCAGCCGCATACTCCGGGGAAGCTACGTATTTTCTTGAGAGTTGTTGGCCTTGGCAAGCGCTGAATAGCAGTGACCTTTTCGGGATCAACTCGCAAGCACCCATCCCCAATTACAAAGCCAAGACATCTGACCTCTCTCATGCGAAACTTGCTTTTCTCCACGTTGATCGTCAGACCGGCAGTGCGAAGCAACGACGCGACTTCCGCCAAAAGCCTTAGATGTTCGTCGAACATGGAGGAAGTAATGAGTAAGTCGTCAAGATACACCGACACTCGGTCATGCAGTTGGTGAGGGATGACTTTGCACATCAGCTTGCACATCGTTTGCGGAGCGTTGCAAAGTCCAAACGGAAGCACCTTGAACTGGTATAGGGGTCTTCCCGGCACTGCGAAAGCAGTTTTGTCTCTTGACCCCACAGCGAGAGGGATTTGCCAAAACGCATCTTTCAGGTCTATAGCAGAAATGAACTTTGTCTCCTGGAGTCTACTAAGGAGTCCATCTATAAGAGGTAACGGAAAGGCATCTGGGACTGTTACGGAGTTTAATTTTCGGGCATCCAAACAGAGGCGCACTTTACCGTTGGCCTTCTTAACTAAAGTCACTGGTGACGACCATGAACTTTGGCTCTCCTCAATGACCTAACGACCTAACGACAACATTCGGTCGAGCTCATCATATAAGGATTTCTCCACTGCTGGAGACACTGAATAGAAACGTTGTTTAATGGGCTTCGCCAGACCAATGTCTATCTCATGCTCTACCAACGTGGTGAGACCCAAGCCTTGCTGGCTGAATGATGGAAAGGAGGTGATTACCTCCTGCAAACGTTGCGAATCGTACTCTGAAAGATCGTGCTGTTGCGAACAAGAAGGTGAGGCTTTTGGCAAGGAATGAAGCTCACTCACCATGACAGGTCTTAAACCGAATGCTTTCCAAAAATCGATTCCCAGGTATAGGTGTTGCTGAAGGGAGGGAACTATGTGCAGTCTCATCATACGCGTCTTCTCGCCATATCTTACGAGGACCCGTATGTGGCCCAGGACCTTTTGCTGCCACCCATCAGCGGTTGAAACGGAAGACCGCATCGAGTGGAACGAAATCCCCATCCTGCCCAGGAAACTCTCTGCTCCAGCCCCGGGCACACTCACATTAGCACCGCTATCCAATAGACCTCGTATCTTTTGTCCCTGAATGTAGACATCGCCATAGGGACGGGGATCCCAAGGACCCTCTTCATCAGATACTACTGTTTCGGCAATGGCAGCCTTTATGACTCTGCGCAAGCTGAGGTACCTATGTGTGCGTGGGACAGTCCTGGAGGAAAACGACCCTGAAACCGGTGGGAACTCGCTGCCACAAAATGATGCATCCTCTATATCTGAGGTGGAGGTTGAAGTATTTTCATCCGAGAAAGTGCAACTACAGATTTCTGAAGGACCGGACTCCGAGAAAGTGGTAGGATAAGACGTGCTTTGCGTGCTGGAATTCTCTGTCTGAGTGGAAGAGCTAGACATGTTTACTTTAAGACTGTTAGTCGGTTTAATATCCAATTTGGTTTCACGAACTTTGTGCTTTGGTAGCGCTGCAGCATCGCTGGCAGCTCTATGCCGCGGAGTTAACAGTAGCGGTCGGGCTCGGTGTTGGTAGCCGCTTCTTCTGTCGTGCGCCGGAAGGTTTGGCCTGGAGTCAAACGGCGCTGACCACCTACAAACTTGTGACCCCTGCCTCGGTTTCCCGACAAGCAAGCTCTACATTGTGGTTTAATCACCCCCACTGTACCGCATCCATAGCAGAAGACCCTCTGTGGACCAAGTGGACAGTTGATGCAGACGTGACCTTCGGCCAAACAGTTCCAACATGTCACCCGAGATCTAGCGGAGCGGGGAATATCTCTCGAAGCATTATCTTGAACACCTCGCGGTGGAACTTCAATGGCGTCTAATTGACTGGACAAGGTGTGATTCAGATACGGCGTATCTGAATAGATTTCATGCACTGCTCGTCGCGGTGCAACCGCCCGCGAAGAGCCTATATCGGACCATAATTTTTCAAATCGGTTACACAGGTCCCTCAAGTCTAGCACGTTATCGGTCTGATAAAGGAGTAACGCCTCCTGTAAAGCGGGTTTCATGTTACGTCGCAGTATTTCCACCAGCTCGGCTTCTGGAATCGGCATGCTCATTTTGGGCACTAAAGCGTGAACCGCTAATCGAAAATCACTGAAGGACTCCTTAACTCCTTGCCTCCTTGACTCAACTAGCTTGCGAATTTCGTAGTCAGTTACCTGGCTGCGGAATTCGCGTAGGAGTGCTGAACGTAACTCTTGCCACGAGTGCGTATGCTGATTTCGTAAATATAACCAATACCAGTTGGCAGCTTTCCCGGTGACGAGTGTGTGAAACCCAGCACACAGTTCGGAGGCGGATACTTGATCTAATATTGCCAGCGATTCTACCCGAAATATGCACTCTGTCACATCCAAACCGGAAGTGCCATCGAAATTTAACTTCCAGCGGAAGACAGGACTGTGAGATACGCTGTTACGGTCCCTCGCGGCTGGCTGTCGAGTATGCGTTGGAAGTTTAAGCGGAGAAATGAACGAACCTGGTAAAGGTGGTACTCTAGACCCGGTATTACTTTGTCTCGGCAGTGGAGGTACTCCGGTGACTGGACCTCTATTCAAACTTAACAGACGATCGTTGATCGACGGAATACGCGACCTTCCTGGAATTGAATCAGCAAAAGTGTATGGTGTGTCAGTAGGAGCTGCATGAGTCCTCTGCTCTTCGAATATTGGTAAGTCCAGGTACGACTCAGCAGGATTGGCGTGGAAGTTCCCCAAGGTAGATCCTGGTAAACCCAACGCATCGCCTTCCGTTGTCAAAACTGTTTTCGGCTTAGCACCTGTCAGCGTGTTGGACCCTTGACTGTCTGTGCTAGTCTCAGGAACTGTGAGCGTAACGCCTCCAGCGCCCTCAGCCACGGATACTACCGTAGGCTGGGAAGATTCGACACGGCTCAGGATATCCTCCAAGATCTGGACATAAGATTGCGCATCAGACTGGACAGAGGGTGACGTATTGTACAATCGCCGAGCTCTATGGAGTACATGGAGCACCTGACTGATGTAGCGCGTACGATCTTCGTTAGTCCGGATGGGATCCGAGCCCAGATCACGGTTTAGAGCATCGACCCGACTAATAATATAGTTTAATTCCCGCGATGGATTTTTATTAGCGTGCTACTTAAAGGGTGCTCTGCCGGATTCACTTCCATAAGCTTACGGCGAGCGTTAGCGTCAGCAGATCTAAGGTTGCGTACAACAAATTCAACCTCAAGCTCGTCCGGTGATAAGAAGGAGAAGTCCATCCTGGTATGAAACTCAATGACAAATAAACTTAAAAAAAAACAGAACCCGCGAAGTAGTGCTCTGGTGTTGATATCAAAGGAGAATTTCCCGTGGATTATGCTGAATATATAAAAAAAAAGCGTCTATAGTAATGCCAAGAGTAGTTCAGGCAACAATTATCTATGCAATAGGAAAACAATGATGCGACTACTCACGATACCTCAACTGAAAATTCCGCCAAGTATGGTAAACTAAGAGAACCCAAGTTCGTTTACGACTAACGATGCTACTGCGATCGAAAATTGTGCCAAATGGATAAATGAAAGAGAAAACAAAAAAAATAATAATGGCGTTTATGCTAGTGCTGAAACTACTTCGGCTGAAACATTGTGCCAAGTAAACCTAATGCATAGAGAAAAATGCGTCTATAATAATAACAAAAATAATTCCAATGAATGTATAAATAAAAGAAAAATGGATGTGTTCCTACTAATGCTGAAGATAATCCAGCTGAAAATCGTGCCAAGTAATCCTAATGTATACAAAAAAAAATCACCTATACCAATGTCAGCAATAATTCAAACAAAAAAATTGTGCAAAAAAAACGAAGTGCGATTATACTAATGTCGCTGTGCCAACTATCTATATGTGTAAGAAAATGCTTTTATACCGTACGTTTATCATTTGTAAGGAGGGATGTTGGCATGACGGATCGGCGAATGCAGTACGCCCGTTCACCACACACAAAAACTTCTTCTTCTCCAGCCCAGCTGGATTTAATAAAAAAAAACTCTCTCTCCCTCTCTCTCTCTCTCTCATCGCAGAATATTGCTCATCGATGCACTTCGGTTAGTCCATACTGTGAGCGAACAATTGTAGAAAACAAAAATTGTGGAACCGGAGCCTGAAGGGCTGCCGTCCCATGTTAGGATGATCAGGACGAACACTCTTTTCCCAAGGATAAAATATCAGAGAAGACGGACAACGTCCATCAACTTGGCAAGAGACTGAAGTCAACAGATCAAAGGCGGAGGTGAGTTGTCAGCAATTCAGTGGCTGCCAGTACTCAGGCGAGAAGCAGTAGCCGGTTGTATGTATAAATAACTCGAGATAATTAACAAGAAGCAACGAAAATGAAAGCTCATGCCTGCCAATTGTGACAATAGAGGCCTCAAAACAGCCTTACAAAACCCAAAACTAAAATGGCTCACAGCCCGAAACAACATAGAAATTTAACAAAATACTGGCTTCTCCCTGGAACTAACAGAGGTCCGTGGAACTAATTTCACCAACGTATGCCTCGCATACAACGCTGACTGACCACCGCAAACCGAACAACTCACCCTTACACTAGGGAACATCAAGAGGAATTACTGAATTCAATAATGATAAGGGAAGAAGGGTTTGAACAAAAAAACCTGGTGCGAAGTTGCACACTAACACCGGTAAGCTGACACCAATGCCCAGACAACGACAGAATCAAAAGAAGAACATCGTTCAACAACTTGCCAGGTTTGGGTCAGCTGACCAGCTCGTCATGCAAGTAAAACTGACAAGTGGTCGTCAAAAGTGGTACGCCTCGCGCACAAGACTCGCTGGTTGCCGAGGAGATGAGCGCTTAAACTAGGAAACTGTTAAGTTTAAGGTAGAAATTCACTTAGACTTGCCCGAAAGCACATACAGCCAGAACCATGGCCGAGTGACCCAGCCGCGATACAAAGGTCAGGCCTAACGAGAGCCAAAAGGAGCTATCATGGGAGTAACGCACTCCACAGAAGCAAGAAGAGCCCTGCGTAGACCCAGCACCTTGTATACGCCAGGCCAATCACTTGCGTCCGCTTAAAACCTACCGAGGTCTTACTAAACAAAGCAAATATCTAATCGTGGTACTAACACAAAGAAAAATTGAGAATACAACATCGAAACCGCAGTTGCATTCTAGTCAAGAGAAGCTTGACTAAATGCAAAAAAAAACCCAAGGATTGGGCGCCATTTGTAATGCAAATGGGCTGCCAGAAAAATCAAAAATTGAAAATTTTACAGCGAAACCTGAATCCAGAGTTTGAATCGGAATACTTAATATTGATTGCACTTCAGTCAAGAGAAGCCTGACTAAAGGCCAGAAAAAAAACCACTTGGGCGCCATTTGTAACGAAGAGCTGGTCAGCCGACAGATATACCTTCATTCACTTTTACCTAAATGTAGATACATACCGCATCCGAGACTTCTTGTTACAAAAATCATATCCAGGATATGTGTGGGTGGCTGCACAGCGAGTATGCCGCTAGCGATCAGCCGGCTTGGGGTGGTTCTTGCCACCCTCATCCCTTCTATGCTTGTAAAGCTGTGCATAGAGAAGAAAAATGTTTTGACCGGACAGACAGACGGACAATTAAAAAAAAACACTTGAATGTGTGACTGCAGACGGACAGACGGACAATAAAAGAAACGATCTATGCAGGCTTCCTTCTCCTGGTGGACCCTGAAAGCCTAAAAAAAGAAGAAAATTGATTTTATTTGCTCCAAAAAGAAGAATGGAAGACCTCTGCAACGCCGAACAAGTGCTACTTCACCCGGAGAGTTTACAACGCTGGCAGATGAACGGTTGAGAGAGAGTGAGAGGACAGAGAGGAGTCTCAGATGTTGTTGAGACCTCGGCTTTGGGTTATATAGGCCCCAATCGCCCCCATCCACCCTGGCTAAGCCTCCAAAGCCTTATCGTAATGCTCAGCCCCATTTGTGCTAGTGTGTGTGTGTGTGCCGACCTACTCCGTTGCCTTTACACCCCTCCCGCTCGTATCCTTTAGGCGTTCATCGGATTCAGGTGATACCTACAAAGGAAAAAGGAGGAAACCCTAGCAGTATGCCGGCTGAGAGAGCAGAAGAGGGAACTCAACTCGATGACACGGTCGCCTGCCTGGGAATAACTCACCCCAATCACCCTGCCTTTGGCATCACATCAACGGTATACAGAAGGCGTCCGGAATCAAATCAGTGGATGACCTAAAAAAAAACAATAAGAAAGCAAAAAAAAAAACAAAACAGGATGAAAAAAGTCAAATATGTGTGATAACTTCCGCACTTCAGCTGCAGAAAAAAATTCCTTTTCCTTTATTCAACCTTTTTTATCTTCACACTATTCTTTTCTTTTGAACTGAGCCTTAACCTAGCAATACGGACGGGAATCGAACCTACACTTGTTAGAATCGGTCAATGTTGGAGAAATAAGAATTTTAAGAACTTTTATTTTTAATGATTCTAAATCAAATTGATAAATACAAGAAGAAAAAACAACCGCCTCGTCCGGGATTTGAAACCGGGACCTTCCGCTTGCCGGGCGACTGCTCTTACCACTGAGCTAACGAGACAGATGATTTTCCTTCTTGCATTTATCAAATTTGTAACTAGCCTACTAAGCCACGATTTGCTTTCAGCTGGCATTAACCAGTAACGATGAAAGCGCACAAATAAATTGTAAATTCAATTTTATTTTTATTTTTCCCGCGGACGGGAATCGAACCTACACTTGCTAGAATCGGTCAATGTTGGAGAAATAAGAATTTTAAGAACTTTTATTTTTAATGATTCTAAATCAAATTGATAAATACAAGAAGAAAAAACAACCGCCTCGTCCGGGATTTGAAACCGGGACCTTCCGCTTGCCGGGCGACTGCTCTTACCACTGAGCTAACGAGACAGATGATTTTCCTTCTTGCATTTATCAAATTTGTAACTAGCCTACTAAGCCACGATTTGCTTTCAGCTGGCATTAACCAGTAACGATGAAAGCGCACAAATAAATTGTAAATTCAATTTTATTTTTATTTTTCCCGCGGACGGGAATCGAACCTACACTTGTTAGAATCGGTCAATGTTGGAGAAATAAGAATTTTAAGAACTTTTATTTTTAATGATTCTAAATCAAGTTCTTAAAATTCTTATTTCTCCAACATTGACCGATTCTAACAAGTGTAGGTTCGATTCCCGTCCGCGGGAAAAATAAAAATAAAATTGAATTTACAATTTATTTGTGCGCTTTCATCGTTACTGGTTAATGCCAGCTGAAAGCAAATCGTGGCTTAGTAGGCTAGTTACAAATTTGATAAATGCAAGAAGGAAAATCATCTGTCTCGTTAGCTCAGTGCTAAGAGCAGTCGCCCGGCAAGCGGAAGGTCCCGGTTTCAAATCCCGGACGAGGCGCTTGTTTTTTCTTCTTGTATTTATCAATTTGATTTAGAATCATTAAAAATAAAAGTTCTTAAAATTCTTATTTCTCTAGCAATACGGCCCTACTAAGCTGATGCGTAAGCCTAAATATATATATACATACGGAACTCTAAGAGTATTGATAAGGAAAAATATAAGAATAATTTCAAAAAAATATGTATACAAATTCCAAATATTCAAAAAAAAGTAACGAAACAAACTATTGTCATAAAAAAAAGTAACTTAGATAGAACCTTAGCTCACCAATTACCGGACGGCCGACTCCTGCCAAGCAGCAAAGTGATTTAGAGTAAGCCCATATCCTTAGGCTTACCATATGTTGGTCATATGCTGGTATGTCTGCAAGCTCTTTACTTGAACGTGTTTTCCTCTTCCGCTCTCATACACCTGCCAAATATCCTTGCACAGAAGACGTGCACCGCCCGCAGGTAACTTAGTTGTTGATAATTTCTTTGAATGAAACGGGTATGTTTTTCCCCTTTTAGAAGACTAGAGGCACCACAGATAAGTGCTCTACGCCAATATTCAAAATGAACAAATATCGTTTCTCCTTTGCGGAATGAAAGCACCAAAGTTAAACGTGTGCTGGTCTGAATTCAAGAATTGATATACGCAGCCCCCAGATAAGTCAAGCATTGCTAATTTTATCCAAAATACACCAATAGAATCGGCATCTCCTAGGATGGATATACCAAAAGTAATCAGGCACCAATTAAAATTCAAAACTCGATGTAATTTAACCATTTAACTTATATCCAAATATACTAATTGAGTCTTTATCTTATAAGATTATTTCATAACATTCGAAATCGAGGTACGCCGCACACAGGTAATCAATTGAGAATTTTTCTTCATAAAAAAAACTAATATAATCTTTCCCATAATAGGATAATAGCACAAGGTTCTCCAGATACTGTCTAAAATTCAAAAATCGCTGTACGAAGCACACAGGTAAGTTAATCAATTAAAAAATTTCTTAATAAATAAAAAAAAAACTGACATTATCTGTCCCCTAATAGGATTATCGGACAAAGTTCACCAAGTACTGTCTAAAATTCAAAAACCGCTGTACGAAGCACTCAGGTAATTGAAACAATTGAAAATTTCCTTAATAACAAAAACTAATAAAATCTTTCCCATAATAGGATTAACGCACAAAGTTCACCAGGTACTGTCAAAAAATTCAAAAATTGCTGTACGAAGCACACAGGTAATTAATCAATTGAAAGTTTTCTTAATGAAAAACTAATATTATCTGTCCCATAATAGGATTATCGCACAAAGTTCACCAAGTACTGTCTAAAATTCAAAAACTGCTGTACGAAGCACTCAGGTAATTTAATCAATTGAAAATTTCCTTAATAACAAAAACTAATAAAATCTCTCCCATAATAGGATTAACGCACAAAGTTCACCAGGTACCGTCTAAAAATCAAAAATTGCGGTACGAAGCACACAGGTAATTTAATCAATTGAAAATTTTCTTAATGAAAAACTAATATTATCTGTCCCATAATAGGATTATCGCACAAAGTTCCCCAAGTACTGTCTAAAATTCAAAAACTGCTGTACGAAGCACTCAGGTAATTTAATCAATTGAAAATT
This sequence comes from Dioctria linearis, assembly GCA_963930735.1. Lineage (NCBI taxonomy): Eukaryota > Metazoa > Arthropoda > Insecta > Diptera > Asilidae > Dioctria > Dioctria linearis. Next base: position 51,948,701 of record OZ005744.1, read on the forward strand.
TTCTTAATAAGAAACCCCCAAATAATTGTTCCCTTTATAGGATAATCGCAAAAGTTCACCAAATACTGAACTCAGGTAATTTAACCAATAGCAAATTCCAAAAAAAAACTAATAAAACTTTTCTCTTATAGAATGAACACACCAAGGATAATCCAGAACTAATTAAAAATCCAGAGTTTTCATACACAACACTCAGGTAATTTAATCAACTGGGAATTTCTTAAAATCACTAACATAGTTTTTTTTTCTAGGATGAACGCAGAAGGTCACCAAGTACGCAACTCAGGTAATTTAACCAATAGCAAATTCCAAAAAAAAACTAATATAACTTTTCTCTTATAGAATGAAAACACCAAGGATAATCCAGAACTAATTAAAAGTCCAGAGTTTTCATACACAACACTCAGGTAATTTAATCCACGGGAAGTTCCTTAAAAGCACTAACATAATTTTTCCTTTATAGGATGATCGCCAAAAGTTCACCAAGTACTCAACTCAGGTAATTTAACCAATAGCAAAGTCCAAAAAAAACTAATATGACTTTTCTCTTATAAGATGATCACACCGCGGTTAATCCAGTACTAATTAAAAGTCCAACGTTTTCATACGCAACACTCAGGTAATTTAATCAACTGAGAATTTCCTTAAAAGCACTAATATAATTTTTCCTTTTATAGGATAATCGCGAAAGTTCACCAAGTACTGAACTCAGGTAGTTCAACCAACAGGAAATTTTAACGAAAGAAAAACCGACTTCTACAGGTAAATGTTAAAAAAAGACTATCATTTCCTTAGACCGACAACATGAACATCCACAAAAAAGATCTCAAATGAACATTTTCTAGCCTGACAGCTGCGCGAGTAGTAAGGGTCCCACCTCCCTATACTTTTACATTACGTCCGATAGAGACAACTGCCGCGATAATGCCACTTGTTGGTTTTCTGCAAGAGGGTTCCCACCGCCGATAAGAAGTTCTTGAGGAGTGAGTAGCATAGACACGTCCCTGTCGCATGCATTGGGAGGTAAAAATAAAAAAGCTGAGTTCCCACCGAGTTGTGTTGTTGCAGGATGTTGGTTGGTAGGGGAGAGCTGGTGCTGTCTGTGGTAAGATGGTAGATGGATCCCTGTCGCAAGCATTGGGAGGTAAAAATAAAAAAAGTTGACATGATACCGAGTTGTGTTGTTGCAGGATGTTGGTTGAAAGGAGAGAGCTGGTGCTGTCTGTGGTAAGGACGGTAGATGGGTCCCTGTCGCAAGCATTGGGGGTAAAATAAAAAAAGCTGACTTGATACCGTGTTGTCTTGATGCCGGCTGTTGGTTGAAAGGAGAGAGCTGGTGCTGTCTGTGGTAAGGAGGGTAGATGGGTCCCTGTCGCAAGCATTGGGGGTAAAAATAAAAAAAGCGGGATGGCCGAGCCTAGTGGGTGCAAGCAGGTGTACTATAGGCGGCTTACGTACAAGCATAGTAAAGTTTTATAAAATTGCACTACCAGGCAAGCAGATAACTAAAGCACAAAATCTTGCACCCATATGTAGCAAGCATGGATGGTTTAAACCTGTATCGCTGTCTTCATATCTTCAGCGGTTATCGCGCCTCTTTTTATATTCCATTCATTTTTTTCTTCCACACCAGACAAGCTTTGAACAGTTAGTCACACTTCTTCAACGTCATTTTTCCATACGAGTTTTAAAACTTGATCTTGACTGCGGTGACGAGTTGTTGTTTCTTTATGTGTAGAATTTTAAGTCTACCTGAATTGAAACTGCGAGTCATGTGGGTGACTTTATTTCCGGATTTTTTTTTTGATGTAAAGGAAAAAAGATTAAGGAAAGATCGCAAAGAGCAAGTTCTGATGTTGGCTATGCGAGGGTTCTTGATTCTTGTGACGTTCAATACTGCCGGCGCGTATGATAATGAGCTGGAAAACAAGAATAGATCGGCGGCAGTCAGTGAACTTGATGTTGTGAATGACACGAATGTGGGTGAAGGTGAGCTAAAAGAAACGGGTTGCTTGAGTAAAATAAAAGACCAATTCGGCTGAGATGCCTTTATTGAAGGTCAGTAAAGATAGACTGCGGAATATTGGATATGATTAGTGAGGGTGGATAATATGCCTTTCGATAAGGCGGCAGTGAGAAACGACGGGGCTATTGAAATAAAAAGTCGAATCCGATAAAGATATTTTTATTTTTTGCTTTTTGTTTTTATAGTTTTAAATCGCTCGATAAAGATTTTGCATCTGTGTGAGTGACGAAGAATGGAACTTAAAATTAAACTACATTTTATAATGCGGGCCTTAAATCTGCATCGATCCAATCCGTAAGTGATCCACGGTCCCTTGCGTGCATTTTGATAGGCGTAACTCCATACATGTAAATATTTGACTTCAGGCAGGGCTTGGAATCTTACTTGTTTTTTTCATACTTGATGTGCATAACATCAGCATGCTCACACACACATACATATACACACGCATACGCATATGTATTTTTATACCTCCCGTGTAAACTGTTCGTAAAAATAGTAAATTTCACAACATAAGCCAGACAGAATTAACGCTCCAGCTAAAACTTTCAAAGTGTTTAAAGCCCACTTCGTGCATTCTGATGATGGTTGCGGGCTATTATACGGTCCACATACGTCCTTACCGTTGGCATAGATACAATTAGGTGAACGTCGAAAATGTTCGGCCTCAACATCTTCAGGACAATTTAATGCACTCATTTCCATACAGCAAAAATAACATTTTGCTATGTCTTTCAGGTTGGTGTAAAAGAAGCCGCTCCTTGCTAGCTTGTGTGATTTCCTGTCATCCAAGTTAAATTCTTAAATGTCTTTAACCGATCAGATTCACGCTTTAAGATCAGCATTGTGACTGCAACAAAGGCTGTTTATAAAACGTCTTTTATATTAATCCATGTGTTGTGCTTTTGCGGAAAACCAAGCCATTTCACATAAACTTTACCGCCTCGTCTTTTTAAAACTTTTTGTACAAGGTAAGTATCAGGATTTTTGACTGGAGATAGCTCGAGCTGGTAAAAGCCGCCCTGTATTATAACTCCCTGATAGTCTTCAAGAATGTAAGTTACTGGATAAGTGTCTTTTACATCTTTTATTTTGAAAATTTCAGTAGACCAGTTTGGGGTGTAGCCTTTTCAAAAACATGTTTGTTTCTACTTATACGAACAAAGTCTCCCACTTTGTACTTTGGACGTGATTTGGTTTTTGGCTTTTTATACACAGTTAGCAATAAACGAACCTCATTAACAGGGCCTACGTCTATAGGTCTCATCTTAATAGTTCGATACTTTGTGCTGTTATACTTTTCTGTTAACCTGTCCAACATACTCAACCAGTGATAATTACCAGTCATACTAAACTCTTTCCACATAATATTTTTCAGCGTTCTATTAAATCTTTCTACAATTGACGCCTTTAATGAACTATAAGTTGAATAATGATTAACATCATATTTACCCATCAAGCGCTTAAACGACTTGTTGTAGAACTCTTTTCCGTCATCTGTTTGCAAGTTTCTTGGAATACGACCCTGATTGAAAATTAGCTGCATTGCTTTAGTAACTTCTATCCCACTTTTGTCTTTAATTATTAAACCCATGCGTATTTAGAAAATGCATCAATTACAGTTAGCAAAAAGCTAAAGTTTTGATTTTCTTGAGCATATAAGCGCATATCAACTAAGTCTGCCTGCCACAGGTCATCCTTGCCTGTAATCGTTACACGACGACGCTTAAAGTTTTTGCGGGCTGGCCTATGTAGTTCATTAATAATTTGTCTTCTGCTCATTCTTAAAAATTATATAAGTACCTTTTTACAAAATGTGGGGGTTTATATACAAAAGACCTGTTGTTAAGAGCTTTTGTTTTTTGCAGTGAAAATGATCGCGTTCAAACACCCGTTTACAATGATGGTTGCTGGACCTTCAGGTTGTGGGAAAACAACATTTATAAAAAGTCTTCTCGATAATATGTTTTTAACACGGCCACAAATAACAAGAGTTATATGGTGTAATACAGAACATGTGGCTCTGCCTTCAGATACGACATTCAATAACATCGAATTTATTGATAGCATCCCTGAAGAGTTTGTAAATTATACACAGGAACCTACATTGATTGTACTGGATGATATGATGTTAAATGCTTTTAACAGACAAGTATGTGAACTCTTTACAAAAGGCTCTCACCATCGCAATCTTTCAGCAATCCTTGTAACACAAAATGTATTTCACCAGGGTAAGTTTTGCCGAGATATATCACTTAACTGTAAATACCTAGTTGTATTTAAAAACCCTCGAGATAAAAGTCAGTTTATCCATTTAGCGAGGCAGATTCATCCAGAAAATAGTTCAGTGCTGCTAAAAATATATAAAGAGATTACACAGATGCCACACGGATATTTACTGATAGATTCAACTCAAGATATCAACGAGGTATTAAGATTCCGTACTGACATTTTTAATAAAGACTTTACAACTTGCTTCTGCCCGCATAACTCTTTGATCGGAAAAAATGGTGACACGAATGAATCGATTAAGGGACAACAAGCATATGCTATATGTTCTTAGAACAGCGAGACCAAATATAGACACGCCATTATTAAAAATGCCGACCCTGAAGTTATAAAAACACTTTGTGAAATTACTCTTAATACTTTAAAGGGAAATCATATTCCTCGCGGAAAAATATACAATTCGCTCTGTAGGTATAAAAAGGATTTACGAAAACTAGTTGTTGCAAAAAGATCTGTACCCAGACAACGTAAAATACTGATACAGCGTGGAGGTTTTTTACCAGTGTTGCTAGGAAGTGTATTATCAGGTGTAATTGGTTCATTAATCGAAAAATATGTTTAAAAACAATAATCTGAATAAAATGTTACTTCTTTCACCAGAAGTTTACGAAAAGTTGAAAAACGAGATTGAGGATTCCGTGAATCAATCTAGGTTCGATAAGACTATGGATGAAATATTAAAAAACAAGAATTTATCTGATAGGGAAAAATGGTATAACTACCGAAATGAGTTAATAAAGTTTTCAAACTTAAGACGGAAAGCTGTGCGTGTGTCAGATGAAAAACCAAATATTCACTTACCGCAAGAAAAGCAAAAAAGTTTGCGGGATAGTGCTACTCAAACTAATTTTATTCGCATACCGCAAGATAAGCAGAAAAATTTGCGTGACAGTACTACTCAAACTAAATTTATTTTTAAAGATGAAATATCAACACAGACATCACCCTTAAAAGAAAACACACCTGAAAGAATAGAAGAGGATTTCTTCGAACTTGCTGAAATATCACCACCAAGACAACCGTTATCACCCGCTTCCAAACGTCGCTTATCAGCTAGTGGTATAGGAAAAAGTCTGAAACCACCTTCAAAAATACCTAAGACGATTTCTGAACCCAAGTCCCGTGATAAAGATTATAAGGTAATCACGGCTGAGGATGGTATAACCCAGTACACCGTACCTGCAGAAATGAGTATAGATGAAGCTGCGAGCATATTAGAAGAACTCGACACGGAAAGTCCTACAGCTGCGAGAGGTAGAAAACCATCCAAAAATCAATCTATATTAAGGCCGTCTCTGCTAGATCCCAGTCAATATATGCTTTCGTTACCAGTTGAGAAAGTTGTCCGCCAAAGTGATCGCATAAAAATCGCAGCAAAAACTAGAAGTTCCAGCATTTCAGCGATTCCTTGGGAAAACCTGTAATAATAATAAGCAGTAAACCTTAAGTGTACCGAGCGTTGGTTGTGAAAGAATTTAAAAATGCCTGTAGATATAAAAGATAATGACTTTTATGTTTGCCTTTTAAGTAACAATTCCATGCAGATTTATCCCGAAAATACGCTATCAGCTTTTACAAATGCACTATCTAGAGTATGCAAGTTTACTGATGACTGGTGTGTTGGAATAACTGAAATTTCGTTACCATATCATGCCATAAAAAGAGGAGTCAAGCGAAATACAACTGAAGAAGTAAATCAGAGTAATTTTAAAAGGGTAAGGCGTGAGGCATCTGATCCATTGAATGAAATAGCAGAGCAGCATAGAAAAGAAATCAAATCACTTAGCATCAAAATAAATGAAACTGTTAAACTCGAGTGGACTAAAGAGAGTCTTGAGCAAGTTAGTTACAGAGCAGGACAGGTAAATTTTTCTGCATTCCTACTAACATTTTATGGCGCTATTTCACCATCATGGTATACCATGTACTTGGATGATGTTAAGAAAAAGATGTGGGATCGGTTAGAAGCTGACTTTTTTGATAGTGTTATACCTGAAATAAGTTACAAACAGGATCCAGACGAGTTTACATTACACATATATCAGGGTAAGAGGGCTTCAGAAAATGTTATTTTAAAATATAAAAACTATGAGTCAGTTGAAGCCTTTGTTGATGACGTATTCGGACAAATTCCTAGACAGAAGAGAAAGTATGCTATCATACAAGACTCGATAGACAATTACACACATCCAGCGCTTAGCATCAAAAGAGCCCGTGAGACAGACAAAAATACTGGCGGAAAAAGAGTACACGATGTGTTTGAACTGCGGTTGGAAGATTTGGGAGTCACAATCAGAATAAAAAAGCCACTACCATCTCATCTTAATGTTAGAGATCTTATTACGTTTTTTATATCAAATGTACACTTTGATGATCAAACCCTTAGTGAGCAAGAAAAACAAAAAATAATTATTCAGATTAAGGATACTATTTTTAACATCTTGAATAGATTGAACAACGACTCGATTAGTGCTAAACCATCCGAACAGCGAAAAATTGTTAAAGGTAGCAATATTTTGGATGTTCCATACGAAAAGCAAAACTCCGGTGAATATTTAACTACCCCAGTACCTATTGATACTAATATAGACAACCTGTCCAACTTCTTTACGGATATATTTCTCCAAACGCCTGAAAATAAGCGTGAACCTGACGTCATACTGGCAGAAATAAAAGAATCTTTTAATACGGCAGGATTACGTCAGGAGCATATAACAATAATGGACACACTTAATAGACTGGAAAGATCAGTTACGGACTTGACACTAAGGTTGCCGCAAGAGTCTCGGCCAGCAGCAGAGGACTGTTATGAAAGATATATAATTTACGTCTACGCTGATATTATCCAGCCCAGATTTATTGGTGATCAGTTAGTACGATACTTACGTGTAATACCTTTAAAGGAATGTGAAAACATAATAAGATTTCAACACGTAGATTACTGTCCTATTGAAAAAACTTTTATCGAAAGTATTTCTATAAAAATAACTAACCAGCAAGGGGAGCTAATTGATTTCAAGCCAGACTATACTCCTACATATGTAATGCTCCATTTTAAAAGAAAATAGGCTATAAATACTCATACAACAGTCAATTTAACATAGTGCAAAGTTAAGAGCATTTTGTATAACTTCGAAAATGAATTCATATTATACTAAATATTATTCAATTCAGAGTGGTGGGGCCTTAGCGGATATTGGAGAATTATATCGATCTCCTCTTATTTACCAGCGTGGAAGAGGAATTGGTAGTTTTTTCAGCGGACTATTACGATATTTACATCGGGGGCAAAGGCTTTGAAGCAACAAGCATTTAAAACAGGAAAAGCTATTTTAGAAGAAGCAGGTAGTAAACCTTTAACAGATATTTTAAAAGAACAGGGAAAAGCAGCTGTCGAAGAACTATCACAGAAAGGTATAAATAAGCTGTTTGAAAGCATGGGTGGTGCAGGAAGAAGCAATCGCATGCTTATAAAAAGACGCAACCCTTTTACAGCTTTACATTTAGCTCCAGCTTCTAAACGTAAAAAGCGTTCAGGATCAAAAAAGTCCACAAAAAGAGGTTCAAAAACAAAGACGACAGCTAGAAGAGCATCTGTTAAAGGCAAACGTAAGACACAGACAAAAAGGGACAGCTAAAGGAGCATCTATTAAAGGTAAACGCAAGATACGTAAACGTGTGTTAGATATTTTTGATAAATAGACAACATGCCCTCATACAAAGAATGCATGAAGTCTGAGTTAGACCTTTTCTCTACATCACCTGTACAAAGCAGCATCTTAAAAACTGAAGAGGTATCTTATAAACCTATAGCTTCTCTAGATAACTCATCGGTGCTCGAATTTGTATCACTAGGACATGGTGACACATATCGAGACTTATTAAGCATATACCTTCGTTTGAAACTACAGTTGGTTAAAATCAAGGATGGAAAAGAAGAACTTTACACAGGTGAAGATATCGAAATAACTAAACCAGATAAGACTAAAGACACTGTTCGTGATGAAGGCCCCGGCCTTTTAAATAACATACTCCACTCACTTTTCCGCCAGTGTACAATTTATCTAAATGGAAAACCGGTTGCCCAAACAGATAACAATTACAACTATAGAGCCTATATTGAGAATTTATTAAATTACGGAAAAGATGCCGCTTCAACACATTTGGAATCGGTTGGCTGGTATCTCGATCAAAATAATATGGAGGTAGTTCAAAGTCCTGAGCTAAATGAAATTTATTTGGCTAGACAAAAGCTGTTTGATAAAAGTAATGTTGTAGAGCTGATGGGAAAGATTCACGGCGATATGTTTAATCAAGATAAGTTATTAATGAACCGTGTTGATTTACGGGTAGTCTTATCATTCGAAAAACCGGAATTTTACCTTTGGTCAAAAGATGATGACAATTCGCCACGAGTTAAGATAGTAGAAGCAACTACGTACATGAATCATGTAACTATCAATCCTAACATCTTGCTGGCTCATGAGGCTGTTCTCCAGCGCTCCAACGCTATATATCCGTATAAACGAGTTGAAGATAAGACTTATACAATACCCGCAAATACATTTACATTATCACTGGACAATGTGGTTATAGGACAATTACCAAATCTACTAGTCTTTGGCATGATTGACAACGACGCATATACCGGAAAACGAACAAAAAATGCTTACGACTTCAAGCACAACAACATCACCAGTTTTAATTTATCGGTGAACGGGGTACAGGTGCCAAATCAACCTCTAGAATTTGATTATTCAAAAGAAAATCCTGTTAGCACTCGAGGATATATTACGCTGTTTAAAGGCACCGGTATACATTATTTTGATAAAGGACACCAAATTTCAAAAAAATTCTTTGACAACGGATGTTTTCTACTTGCTTTTGATTTAACGACAGACCTCTCGTATAATTCAGCATGTGGAAATCTATTGAATCAGGGAACGGTGAGAATTGAAGGAAGGTTTAAGGAAGCACTAAAAAACACAGTGACATGTATTGTATATGCAGAATATGATAGCAGCCTTGATATAGGTAAAGATAAAAATGTATACACCAGCTTCTAAAAAAAAAATCTATATAAGGCTGACTAACCGATCTTCGAACTTAATTTCACTCAAGACTCTTAATACGCAATCTATAATGAACTACTGTTTAGTAAATGTGGAGTTCTTTTCCGGAGGACCCTTCACCTTTTTAAAAAGAGTTTCTTTTGCGGGATTCGCTGCACAAAATAAGTCTTTTGCGAAAGAAATAATTTTCAAGTATCCTACATCTAGTACAGGATGTACTGAACAAATAAGTAAATTTGGTAATCTCGAACTTAAGCGTATGGACGAGGATCTTATAAAAACTCTATCAAAATTTACCACAATATTTGTTCGTGGAGCTGCAACCAGAGAATTTATAAATAACTACGCTACTTCTCACACCAAGATCATTGACGTAGAAACCATCATTTGTTCTGAACAAGAATGAACACGCTTGAGCTTACAAATGTATTATCAAACAACCGCATGACATGGCATATTTCCATGCAACCAATTACCACAGAAGATAAGAAAGCCTGCATGTGTAATAGCTAATACGGATCCTGCAAATAAAGGTGGAACTCATTGGGTAGCCTTTTATTTCCCAAAACAAGGCCCCGCAGAGTACTTTGATTCATTTGGAAAGTATCCCGCAAATAGGCTTTTTCGAAAAATTTTATTATCTAATTCAAGTTCTTTTAGTAATAATAAAAAACGATTGCAAGGCCAATTTTCATCAACCTGCGGACATTATTGTTGTGTATTTCTATATTCTCGCTGCAGAGGACGAAGCTTTCAGAACTTTTTAAAACAATTTGATTCGAACAATCTAAGTTTAAATGACAACAAAATTGTTAATTTATACCACAGTATATATCTAAAGAAAAAAAATCGTGCACAATCTGGAGGGGTTTTTTTTAGCCAAACATGTAAAGCTGAGATCAAAGCTATAAAAACCTGAATCCTAGGTGGAAAAAATGGAAAAGGCACTTCCAGCAAGCCCATAATTTTAGATTAAATGATAATAAAGTTGTGAATTAATATCGCAAAATATACTTGAAAAAATGTTTAAAATCTGGAGGGGGTAACCAGCTATCTACATCGGCAAACAAGAGTATAAATACGAGACGACGGTGATGCACATTTAATGTTGAACTATAAGTCTACGCAGCAAAATGGAGCAGACACCTAAAGTTAAAAAGTCTAAAAAGGTACGAGCAAAAAGAGTGTGTGCAGAAGAGTTTAAAGTGATGGACACAAAACCCAAAAAGCAAAAAGCTAAACCGATACGAAGAGAAGGTAGAAAGGATTCAGAGGCCCCGGGCGAAGATCTTTTGTTAAACTACACTTATCATCTGGATCATCATCATAATCAGAAGGTTGTCCTCGGATTTGATCCGGCCTCGTTTGAAGTAAAAATAGTCTTTCACCGTCATGGTTTTGAACCTGTGTCAACATTTTACTCTGGATGGCTGGAAGTTTATAAACATCTAACCAAACTAAAGGACGAGGTTATTCCAGACATGTTCCCGCCAAACCAAGAAGAGCTTCAGACGAAATACACAATTCCCGTTGGTACACGCAATATTCAGCTCACCCTTAATGAGCTCTATAAATTAATTGATATGCTGAGTTTCTTCAAGGTTGTGATGTTCCATAATAACAATGCAGCCGAAAGTGTAAAAGAGTATTATAAAAAATATTGCGAAAAGTGTAAAAGTAAAAATTTAATTTTGTTACCTGACGAAGACTTTTTTATACCGTCTAGAACTTCTTATGTGCATCTGAATTATTCTAGACTTTTCTTTGAGATACCTTTGTATGGTAGTACCAATATTTTGTTTGATATAATAAACATTTAATAAATTTTTTAAATAAAAACAATTTAAGTTTTTTATTTTTTTATTTTACTTTATAATTTTGTTGATTAACATATACAGGTACATATTTACACAGTTTTGAAGAGCACAACGTAAAAAAGATACATTATTATGGGTCTTACAAGGAAGTTGATAATTTGTAAGTTCACTTAGCCTAGGTATTTCTCCAAGTTCGATGATTTCTGAAGTCTGCGAGTATTTGCTGACAAATGAAGCCTTGATTTCGCCTTTTACATATACTGTTGCATTTTTAAATCTTGAAAACACTTCGGGCAAATTGTTGTAGCTAATGTCTCCATCATTCCAATGCAGTCCATTTATATTTTGTACGTCATACTGGATCTGTCGCCTTGCCTTTGATGACAATTCCTGGTATGGGTAGGGAGGCATAAAATGATAAGCATCTGGTATGATCGTTCCAACAGCAAGTACGGAAAGTTCTTTAACAAAATACTGACCGTTGTTCCCGCACACAAATTGGATGTCCAAAATAAATTTATCCATATTATCATCTGAGGATAAAATACGGTATGTGGCTATATATATATCTACAGTCAGATTTTAAGCATGACGCATCCACATTATTTAGCTGTGACTATTTTACAGATTCCGGTAACAAAATAATATCCGTATATCTGATTCCAGAAAGTATGATACTGATAGCTTTGGTAATGCTGTCAATTATGGGCTGTTATGGTCAGCTGATACTTTATCTGCGCACCTGTCTAGACTACAATAATCCTTATAACAACATTTTTCTTAAATACACCCTGAATTTACATTAACTTATTTAATACAATAAATTCTTGACAGTTTTAAAAATGCTAAGTCTTTAATTAAAAGTACAGTAAGCTTTTAAACAATCTTTATACTTAGTTATCTAATTTCCGCTTTTTGAACCAGTAGGGGTAAGAAAAGTAATTTTCAGTAACAACATGCTTGTCAAAGGTAAATGACAAATGTTTTTGCTCTAGTGAAGATATAATAATTGCCGGCCGTTTTCGTTTGATTTTTTTCTCATTTTTCACGCAGACTCGATCTTGAAAACTCTCTTCAGTAACCAGCGATTTTAAACACTCGAAATTGACAATTTTGGAAGTTTCGAAATTAATTGTAATACCCTTACATTTGGTGATGTACTCAGGACCTTTTTCAGTTTCAATTTTCAGGCTGTATGTTTTCGGCCCGGTGCTTACAAATTCTGAAATAAAGGCATTAGCTCCAAAACATTCAATCTCATCCGTTAGGTCACCCAGAAAGCTGGAAATGTCAAATGGTAAAGGATCTTCTTTACTATCCACAAAAATCAAGCTATCGGTATCACAATATAAAATATTATCCCCTACTTTTTCTAACACCTCGTAAAGTTTAAGTCTCGCAAAAGCAGTTGTGTACGCTGCAATAGGGATATTTACGTGCGGCAGATTGTTAAGGTTTTCTTGAATATACTTCCACGTCACCCACATTGTATTTGTATTAATTGGATGTAAGGAACAAATTTCAATTCCTGGAGATTGTATAAAGTCACAAAACTCTTTAAAGTTATTGAAAACTTTAGTATAACTCCTGTCTTCTCTTTGAGCAAATTTACCCCAAAAAGAATTTAGACAAATTTTTGCTGTATTACGTCTACCAGAATTTTTACGAATTTGATCCTTGTCCAAAATAATGTTTTCTCTTATCTTATATAATTTAAGAAAATTATCTTTCTCATCTTCAGTTACACATCTACTCCCCCATCCGCTTGCCTCTTGTTTAATTTTTAAGAAGGTGTTGACATAATCTGTAAATAGACCACCGGTCCTTGTAACCGGATCATATACAGTATAGTCATATTTCCAGACTTCAAAAATCCTTTTTATTTGATACCCTTTTCTTACAGCTAAAGCTACTTCGGGTATAACCCACACGCCTGTAATTTCCCTTTCTTTTTCATTGTGACAACATGCAGAAATTTTATTTTCTTCTGAACATTTTCTACAAAGAGCAAAATATAATTTTAGATTAGTTTTAAAAGGTAGCACAGGTAAAAATAAGTTAGAAGGTGGGATAACAGAGCACATAATAAAGCCGTGCATTAACAGTATTTCTGATACTGCAGGCATATCACAATTTCGAAATATAGTAGGGTGCCCGATAGGATAAGGTGAGTATTTATTAATATATGGGTACAAGCTTGTGAAATCTAAATATCTTATTACCTCATTTTCTTTTACTTTATGGTATAGTTTAAAACTTCTGTACGACCACCAAAAACAGCATTACGTGGATTAAGCGGTAGAGGGGTGTTTGCAACGCGGTCATTTAATTTTTGATCTACATCAGGATTGGCTTTTAAGAATTTTCTGAATTCACATTCCCATATATAATTCAAGTTGTAATCCAATCGTTTAATTGTATCAATTCTTTTAAGAGTGCTCTCAAATCTTTGACTCATAGTCTCGATTTTCTGAGTGGTGTTATTAGCCACTTCTTGGATTTTAAAGCAGTCCTTACATCCGTGGTAGAAACAACCAAAGAATTCATAAACCGTATTTGTTTCTGAATTAAACCCATCTACTTTTAATCCACCTCTTGCCAGCTTCACTTCTCCTTTATTGTATACAGATGCATTCTCCAGATTGGTTTTCAGACTTTCCCAAATTAGCCATTTTATGGCAATAAGGGAATGATTTTGAGACTTGCAATATCCATTTTTAGGCATTATACCCAAAATATTATTTTTAAGGTAATTTTTCCGGAAAGCGAGCATGCAGATTGATGCAATAGTTATAGCTTCTGTAAAAGGATTTAATTGTGTTATATCCAAAAATTCTTGCATAAATCGAGTGCATCCCAAACATAAAATATTAACATCGTTTTCGCAATATTTTAACATCTCTTTTCTATTGTTAAAAGTGCCCTTAGATACGGTGTTATACCAGTTTGAAAACTTTTCTTTTTCCTTTAACTTCATGGTGGTGTATCCATATAAGTCAGGGGAAGGGTAGCTCCCTATGTAGTCAATATTTTCAGCAGTGTTAAAGTAATAAGGGTAATAACCCTTTTCATAACCTTTAATATCAAAAACGTCGGGAAATTTTGAAAGGGGGAGTGCCAGAAAGTTTAAAGAGTCAATAAATATTAAATTCTCGCACGTCATTTTCATAATTTTAGAACCATTCATTATAGGCTATATTTTTAAATTTCTATCTAACAGCTCAGAAATAATAAAGTGCCCGTCATATCCCTGTAGGTTATGTGCAATACAGTGCACCTTAGACACAAAAGATCGGGCGTTCAAACAGTAATCTAGAAAATTTTTTACAACGCTTGTCTCACTATCGTATTTAAACATATGCAGCCTATCACCACAAACATCACATTTTTCCCTAATATCTGGTTTTGTGTAACAGTTATGACATACTTGCTGTGCGATTATTAAGTTCACAATGTGCAAATAAGATGTGGTGCTATTTTCACATAAGGTGTTCTGAGTAGTCTCGCAATCAAAAAATATTATTAAAAATTTTTTATCGACACTTCCTCTATACCTCCTAATATAGCAAAGATGCTCTTGGGGAACAATTTTAGAACAAATCTTGCAAAAATATTCATTGCAAGAATGTTCTTTGAACTCTCTCTTGTTAAGAACAAGAAACTTACCACACAATTTGCATATTTTAAAAGTCTCGCATATGCTTTTATTTTGAATTTTATTTAGGGTATGGTTCGAAAAACAAGTATCGCTTCTAAACATGCGATTGCAGTTTTCGCATGGTCTGACTTTTTCAACAAATACACACGGCAGATAAGAGTCACAATATCGACACTTCTGGTCACATTTATGCATTTTCATGTTTGTTGACCTATCGCAAAAAGAACAGGCATATTTTTTATTAAAAAGGCCTGTTAGCGACTTAATTACATAGAAATGCTTTAACGTCTCTGAATAATAAAGAAATATTTTTTTTACTAAATCGCTTTCAACAGGTAGCCTAAAAATAATCGAATCCGAATCTC
This sequence comes from Dioctria linearis, assembly GCA_963930735.1. Lineage (NCBI taxonomy): Eukaryota > Metazoa > Arthropoda > Insecta > Diptera > Asilidae > Dioctria > Dioctria linearis. The sequence continues at coordinate 51,963,928 of OZ005744.1, forward strand.
TCAAATTATCGAAAACAATGATTTGGTAATTTTTCAAAAAATTTTGAAATTTGTAAATGTCTTTTATGCTACACCCTTTATCAGTGATAACCACCTTTGAATTTTTACACAGTGATAGTGCTAGTTTATCCAATGAGGCAATAACAGAAAAACTGCTTCGATTATTAAAATTTTCTGACGTCATTTCAATACCGTAGCAAATGCTTCGAGGGAGACAGGTTACGTCATTATCTTTACCAACATCTATCACACTTGTTTTCCGGGATAAAACCAGACTTTCTGCCACATACCTAGGATCTATTTTCCCCCCCGCGAAAGGAAAATTGACGATATTTGCATTGAGTTGCAAGACATCGTCAGAAAGAAAAATAGCATTGGATTGGTTAACATTAGCAATCAATCCGATAATATATGCCCCGGTTAATTGTTCGATAGGTCTGAGACTACTCCAAATGGGTTTAACATGAGGTGAATTTGGAAGCATTAGCGAAAAACTAATCTTACTGCCTTTTGCAGAATTTACCACCAGTTCTTTAAACACATGGCCAAATGCTTTTTCTAAAACTTCCAAGGGATTTTCACTTACAGCAGAAAAGTCCTGTAGCTGAAAGGAAATTTTTACGCCTGCCGTTTTAAACTGTTTAAAAAATGTTTGCTGTCTTGACAGTAATTTATAGCCATAACCGTATTGAGATACCTGACCTTGCTCACAACTTCATTTTGGTAAAGGACTAGTCTCATTTCCGCAGACGACAGAGTTATTTTGTTTACTCCCAGACGCCCCGTTGTTAACGTCACAGCCCGCGGAATTATTAGCTTCACTTACATCTAAATAATCAAAGGCACTCTTTAAGACCCCATTTGAAAGTGGTACATTATACAGAATTGAAAACTCTGTCAGCAGCCTTAATAAACAAAATTTTTCACGATACGAAAATAGCACATTTTCTTTTTTTACCACCTTTATACAGGTGTCTAAGGCGGATAAGAAAATTTCCGAGTTTAAATTTAGCGCACTTTTTAAATGTGAAATTAACTCGTGCGACTTCATTTTTTTAATTATCTAATTTACAGCTACTTAAATCTAGCGGGAATATATCTCTTATACAATTACCACTCTATTATATCCACACAGACTTGGTACCTCTGCCTCTAGTTGAAGGATGTTTTCAGCGGGGGTGAGCTGCTTGCCATCGGATAGTATCATTAATGTATCTTTAAAAAAAAAAGATAATTTTAAGCCTATAGTGTTAACGGATGGGGCTAGTTTTATACCTACTTTTAAATTAGTTTAATGCCTTTGAAGCCACACTCGAACTTTTCAGAAACAAACAAAGACTGATTCCTTGCGACTTCGCTGTAGGCTTTTATGGCATTTTTGCTCGGCCCAAAAAGACAAAAATCCAGGTAAGATGTAAATATTTCTACTAAGAACTCATAACCTTTATTCGCTATTTTTGTCAGGCAGAAAATCCAAACTTCACTTTTAAATTGCAGCAAAGCTGCACCTCCTACACAAATGGAAGACAGGTCTCAACCTACGCGAAAATATTACTAGTATAATAATTCTACAATTCCCTTAACATAACTTTCAAATCTAGACGTTTCGTTTAAATTGCGACAAAGTTGTACCTCCTTCATAAATTAAGAACAGATCTCAGCCTATGTGACAATATTACTAGAATAATAACACCACAATGCACTTAGCATAACTTGTCTTTTTTTTAAAAAAAACACGCTCTGCGGGTGAATTGCATCTAAATTAACTTGTAAAGTTGCAGCAATACAGGATCTGCCTTATGATTAAAGAACAGCACTTATTCTAGGTTGAAATAATAATATTACACATAGATAACCTTTCAAATCGGTCATAATAATAAATTTACTTTTAACTACATCGGCCATAATAATAAATTTACTTTTAGCCATCCCTACTTGAAAAAGACGGCGAACCCAAACAGTATATAGGGCCGTGTTTTCTCTAGTCGTCCTCAAAACAGTTTTCAACATCAACTGCAGTTTAACTCACGGGCCAGGAAAACTTTTTAGTATACAATGGTAAGTACCGAACATTTTTCTGATTATTGTAAAGCAGGCATTACTATAACTCTATTTTTACAGAACACTTTTGAACTGTTGCAAAGTGTGTCGGAAAATAGCTACGACACTCTTGTGCCAATCACAGAGTTGGAATTGGGGAAGGAGTACCAGGTGAAGTCTTTCAAGCTGTTAAAGACGCAGTACGGACTTCGCGTGACAGTACACTTTGTGGACAGCACATATGTGTTCTTACCCTCCCGTTTTGCCGAAAAAATTAAAACACAGCAACAGATTGAGGCTCTTAACCACCAACACGTGGGATGTTATCTAATCTTTGACGGAAAAGATGATACCAAAGGAGGATTTTTGAAAATAAGTTTTAAAAAGTGCGAATAAAAAATTAAATATGTACGTCTTTTGTAAAAGAAATTGTCTATCCACCATACAGTCTATCTTTACTGACCTTCCATAAAGGCATCTCAGCCGAATTGGTCTTTTATTTTACTCAAGCAACCCGTTTCTTTTAGCTCACCTTCACCCACATTCGTGTCATTCACAACATCAAGTTCACTGACTGCCGCCGATCTATTCTTGTTTTCCAGCTCATTATCATACGCGCCGGCAGTATTGAACGTCACAAGAATCAAGAACCCTTGCATAAGCAACATCAGAACTTGCTCTCTGCGATCTTTCCTTAATCTTTTTTCCTTTACATCAAAAAAAAAATCCGGAAATAAAGTCACCCACATGACTCGCAGTTTCAATTCAGGTAGACTTAAAATTCTACACATAAAGAAACAACAACTCGTCACCGCAGTCAAGATCAAGTTTTAAAACTCGTATGGAAAAATGACGTTGAAGAAGTGTGACTAACTGTTCAAAGCTTGTCTGGTGTGGAAGAAAAAAATGAATGGAATATAAAAAAGAGGCGCGATAACCGCTGAAGATATGAAGACAGCGATACAGGTTTAAACCATCCATGCTTGCTACATATGGGTGCAAGATTTTGTGCTTTAGTTATCTGCTTGCCTGGTAGTGCAATTTTATAAAACTTTACTATGCTTATACGTAAGCCGCCTATAGTACACCTGCTTGCACCCACTAGGCTCGGCCATCCAGCTTTTTTTATTTTTACCCCCAATGCTTGCGACAGGGACCCATCTACCCTCCTTACCACAGACAGCACCAGCTCTCTCCTTTCAACCAACAGCCGGCATCAAGACAACACGGTATCAAGTCAGCTTTTTTTATTTTTACCCCCAATTCTTGCGACAGGGACCCATCTACCGTCCTTACCACAGACAGCACCAGCTCTCTCCTTTCAACCAACATCCTGCAACAACACAACTCGGTATCATGTCAACTTTTTTTATTTTTACCTCCCAATGCTTGCGACAGGGATCCATCTACCATCTTACCACAGACAGCACCAGCTCTCCCCTACCAACCAACATCCTGCAACAACACAACTCGGTGGGAACTCAGCTTTTTTATTTTTACCTCCCAATGCATGCGACAGGGACGTGTCTATTCTACTCACTCCTCAAGAACTTCTTATCGGCGGTGGGAACCCTCTTGCAGAAAACCAACAAGTGGCATTATCGCGGCAGTTGTCTCTATCGGACGTAATGTAAAAGTATAGGGAGGTGGGACCCTTACTACTTGCGCGCTACGCTTAAGTTAATCGACCGAGCTCCAAAAGCAGACTGTTCGACTCCCCATTGCCATCCGCTTATCATACCCGTTCTGTCTCCCGGCCGACCGGCAGACGAGCGCCTTCGTTCAACACCGGCTCGGTTCGTGTCTTTTGTGCCCACCGCTAGGCGAACATTTTTCACTTTTTGTGCGTTTTAAAGGCAAGTTGGTGCTGGTGCTATTGCCTGGGTACGGGTGTGTGTGTATTCTTTCTAGGTAGAAAGAATATTTTGTTTTCGAGCAAAATTTTCTTGGAATTTTTTTGCATTTGTGAACCCACTGCAATACATTACATGATGGTATCATGCGATGTATTACCGCTAGGCGAATTGCCGTTTTCGTCGCTTTGATGTGGTTGACTAGCGGTAAGTTTTATCCGAAATATTTTAATTTGTGCGCATTTTGGTACAAATTAGAATTTTTCTGTTGAAAGAACAAAAAAAATATTTCGTATTGTAATTCCTTTTCAGGGCTATTATTTTTTTTCAGGAATTTATACTATAGAGGAGTAGCATAGGGCTACTTCTCAAAAATGTTTATATTTTACCTTTTTTTTCAGGAGTTGTAATATGGAGAAATAGCATAGGGCTACTTCTCATAAATGTATATATTTTATCTTTTCAGGAACTATAATATGGAGAAGTAGCATAGGGCTACTTCTCAAAAATGTACTTTACCTGTACCTTTTCAGGTATCCTGGGGGGGGGGATTATGGGGGGTTTCTCTACAAAAGGTAGAGAAGCCCAAAGAAAAAAAACGAAAGGAGGAAGGAACGGTAGCGTAAGGGGGAATACGCTACAGTTATAGTAACAGCATATTTACAACGAGAATGACTCTAGTTAAGGAAAAGCTTGTATAGGTTGCTTGTTTAATTGATGATTTTATAAACTTAGTCATTGAATATGTTTGTTATAGTAACAACAGTTTACAACGAGAATGACTATAAAAGGAAAACTCGCAATTGGTTGCTTGTTAAATAATCTTATAAATAGAAAACAAAATATTTACAACGAGATTGACTATAAAAAGTAAAGCATAAAAACATCATATTTACAACGACAATGACTATCAAATAAAATGTTATATCATATATATGACAGCCAATCGTCAAGGCATTCACCGTCCTACTACATGCCGCATCATGGAGTCCAAAAGCCCTCGTCAACTACAACAAAACTTCGTGTCGTATTTAATGCATCAGCAAAGTCCTCCTGTGGTGTTTCTTTAAATGGCGTTCTCAAGGTCGGCCCAACAGTGCAAGAAGATCTCCTCTCTATTCTCATGCGTTTTAGCGTACACACGCACGTTATTAAAGCAGACATTGCTAAAATGTATCGTCAGGTATTAATCCGTGAAGAAGAGCGACCGCTGCACAGAATACTGTGGCGTTTTGACAGTTCTCAGATAGCTCAAACATATGAGTTGTACACTGTTACCTACGGGACAGCCAGTGAACCTTTTTTAGCGACTCGTGCATTAAATCAAGTTGCATTAGACGAAGTCCACATTTCAAAAGAGGCATCATCTAAGGTATTATCTGATTTTTATGTAGATGACCTCCTTACAGGTGCACCGACAATTGAAGAAGCGAAGGCCCTGCGTAGAAATATTACCAATATACTAAATTGTGCTTGCTTTGAGCTCTGGAAATGGTCTAGCAATGATTCGAAAATACTGGTGGATATCAACAGTAGTCATTTGGAGACTTTCATGTGAGGCCTGCTTGCTGGGGCTTTTATGGAAATCTGATGTAGATCATCTAAAAATTCCAACGCATAATCTTAAAGTCTATAAATCTCACACGAAACGCACAGTACTGTCGACCATCGCATCTATTTATGATCCTCTGGGACTTTGTGCACCAGTTACCTTCCTAGCAAAGTGTTTCCTGCAGACCTTATGGGCCCACCCTGATATTAGATGGGACGACATTCTTCCTTCTGCTTTGATAGAGCAATGGGACAGATTTACTCACCAGTTACCCATGCATTCGGATATTATAATCACCAGATGTGCCATTTCAGTTCCAGTTTTAAATTTACGCGAAGTGTAACTCCATTGCTTTGGTGATGCTTCAGGGAAGGGATCTGGTTGCTGTATATATGTACGGTCCACAAATAATGATAGGAAGCATTTCGTTCGTTTATTGTGCGGTAAGTCGCACCTTTACGGAAATCTACCATTCCCAGACTCGAACTTTGCGCTTCACTTCTTGTAGCTCAACTTGCTGACAAAGTCATTTCTTCTTTAAAGATCCAGTTTAATCGTATATATTTCTGGACGTACTCAGAAATTACACTCTATCGAATAAAGTCAACATCATCTAGGTATGTAACGTTTGTTGCAAATCGCATAAGTCAAATTCAAGAACTAACTTCCACTGATAATTGGTACCATATCACATCAGATCAAAATCCCGCCGATGTTGTTTCGCGTGGACTTCTTCTGTCGTACCTCCTCGCCTGTGCACGATGGTGGAATGGCCCTCATTTCATTACGCAGGTCGAGCGATTGTGGCCCGCTCAGAAGTTACATCAACCAGAAATGCAATCTTTGGAATTGAGGAAGGAAGTGCTAGAGTCTATGACCACAAACAGTATTAGGGTAGACATAGCAGTTTCAGTTACAATCGTTCCGAACTACGATTACATTAGCAAATTTTCAAATTTGAATAAGCTACGTTGTGTTGCCATTTGGCTAAAATATTTCCAAATGCTGAAGGACAAGGGGAGAACTGCATTGCTAAAGGATATAACAGCAGTAGATATCGATATGGCTTTAAAGCGCATTCTCGTAATTGTCCAGCATCAAATGTTTCCTGAGGAAATTAAAAACCTAAAGGCGCAGAAGAAAATTACCCGAAGCAGCAAATTATTTAATCTCAATGCCTACATGGACACTTCAAGCATAATGAGCGTTGGAGGTAGGCTTCGAAACACTGATCAGCTTTCCTATGATCAAAAGTTTCCCATAGTACTCGAACGGAAGCATCACTTCACAACTCTGCTTGTGAGGCATGAACATCGTCGAAATTTACATGCGGGACCTCTAGCATTATTAAACCATATAAGGCAACGGTTTCGGGTCATCTCTGGACGCAACCTTTGCAAGGATCTTGTCCATCATTGTATCTGCTGTTTTCGCAACAATCCAGTTGTTCCTACTCAGTTAATGGGTGACCTACCAGCTTGTCGCATTCAACCCGCAAGGGCTGTCATGAATATTGGTGTGGATTTTTTGGCCCGATGTATATCACACAAAGCATTCGCGGAAGGTCGCCGATAAAAACTTATGCAGCTATCTTTGTGTGCTTCTCTACTAAAGCCGTACATATTGAGCTAGTGGAAAATTTAACAACTGCCGCCTTCATCTCGACTCTTCGCTGCTTCATCTCAAGGAGAGGACATCCGGCAAACATTTATTGCGACAACGCCACTAATTTTATTGGTGCTAGGAATGAATTGTTTGAATTGTATAAATTAATAAGCTCAACAGAATATTCTAAAGCAGTTCAACGATTTTGCACTGATCAACAAATCAATTGGCATCATATACCAGCACGTTCACCTCATCACGGTGGTCTCTGGGAGGCTGCGGTTAAGTCGGCTAAGCATCACCTTAGACGAATTATGGGCATTCATATATTCACCAGTATGGAACTCCGAACTTTGTTAGTGCAAGTAGAAGCCTGTCTCAACTCGAGACCACTTCACCCAATGTCAAGCGACCCATCGGATCTGGCACCTTTGACTCCAGGGCACTTTCTAATTAGTGCCCCCTTGACGGCGATTTTAGACCCTAATTTGAAGGAAATGAAAATTAGTCGCCTTTCACGTTGGCAGTTGGTCCAGCAGATTGCTCAGAGGTTTTGGTGTAGATGGTCAAATGAATATCTGAATTCAGTTCAACCACGAAACAAATGGCACACATCTCAGGAAAAAATTAAATCTGGATCACTTGTAATTCTCAAGGAAGAAAATTTGCCCCCGCAAGGGTGGGCAATAGGTCGAATAGTAGGCATCAACCAGGGGAAGGATGAGATGGTGCGAGTTGTTAGGGTAAGAACTGCATCGGGAGAAGTCACGAGAACAATTTCGAAAGTATGCCCGCTGCCTCTTGAAGCTGTCGAGACGACAAACCAGTAATAATTTTGGAATGCTATTCCAAAGCGGCCGGGATGTTCGATATCTTGGATAAAAAATATAGTAGGCTATGTTTAAAATTGGAGTAGGCTGTGTAGCAACTAACTGTTTGGTTTTTGTTTTTCTTTTTTCTGTCTGTCATTGATTTTTAGTAAAAATAATAATTGGTATAGCTTCTTGGTATTTGAAGTTTTTTCTTCTCGCTACTCTTTCAAACTCACAGAACTAAACATAATTAACTTTTCGGCATCATCACTCCTTTATTTCTTCATATAGTGCTAATTTGTTACGTATTGCTCTCGGCTTGATTATATCTGTATAGATATAAACTATACTTTGTTTATTACAATCTTTTGTTATTTCGTGAGTCTCTCGAGGTAATCTCTCCGATAACTCATTAATCGACCTTTCAATCCCATTGATCTTATCTATTATTGTCATGTGTTCCCGTCGTAATCCAGCAGTGTCAAACGAGTCTTTAATCTCTGACAGTATTAGATCCGTATTACGTTTGCCTTCAGGCGTTTGAAGAAATACGTCAGTAAACAAGCTCGCTATATTATCCAATTTTGTATCAATAAGGACTTGTGTAGTAAGATACTGACCCGAACTTTGCTTGTCGTACGGAACATTTAAAATATTGCTATCTTTAGTAATTTCTCGTTGATTAGGTGGTTTTGCACTTAAAGAATCCTTTCGCACTTATTTAAAATGTTGAAAATTGTCTCTTTTATTTGACTAAGCCTTTTATGCTTCTCTTGTTCATTAAGCGTTTGATCATCAAAGTGTACATTGGATATCATAAGTGTAATAAGATCTTTGACACTTAGGTGAGACGGCAACGGCTTCTTGATTTTATTGTTGCTTCTAAATCTTCCAGTCTTAGGTCAAACGACTTTCGCCTTCCCACCTTTGTTTATTTCTTTTTCACGAGCGTGTTTAATGCTAAGTGGTGGATGCGTGTAATTATCTATCGCGTCTTTTATAACATAATGTTTTCTCTTTCTTTGAGGAATTTGTCCAAATATATCATCAATAAACGCTTCAACGTAATCTTTATATTTCAAAACAACATTTTGTGAAGTTTTTTTCCCCTGATATATATGTAGTGTAAATTCCTCTGGCTCCTAAGTGTAGCTAATTTCGGGAATAACATTATCAAAGAAATCTGCTTCTAACCTATCACACATACGTTTTTAAAACATCATTTAAATACATGGTATACCATGAAGGAGCGACAGCGTTATAAAATGTCTGCAGAAATGCCGAAAAGTTCACTTGACCCTCTATAACTAGCTTGTGAAAGGTTCTCCTTTGCCCACTTAAGGCTAACATTATCGTTGACCGTGATGGAAAGTGTTTTAAACTCCTTTTCCTGGTGCTCTCTAACATCCTTTAACCCGAATTGTCCCAGCGTTGCCATATGGCAACGCTGGATGCATGTGCACATAACGCCAGCTAGCCAATAAACGCACGCCTAATGGTGGATGTATATGCCTGTTTTTCACAGTAAATAGTTATATATTATTTTATTCTGTTGAACTAAGTCAATCGTTTTTGTGATTTTGACGTGATAGCATCGTAAATTTAGAGAAGAAAAAAAAAAAGAAAAAAATGTTACATAAAGAAGATTTTTATTACACAACTAGGTAAATATGCATTTTTTTATACGCCTTTGCTAAATTCATTCCTTTTGCTGTTGAATATTTTCATTAGTACGATTTAATATTTTTAAAATTAAAATAGTCTTTAGAATTTGTGTTTTTTTTTAAATGTTTTTTAATGATTTTCATCAGTGTTGCCATATGGTAAACTGCGTCATCTTGAGAGAATTTTTTTATTTATTGCAATTCAGTATAAATTTTGTCATCTTCAGTGCGTATATTATCGAATAATAGAAGAGTGCACCAATGTTTTTATTTAATTTTACTGCTCTTTCATTGAAAAACGCACTAGATTACTTGGATGAGATATTGTCAGACGATGACGATGAGTCACTACAAGCCTTGTACATAGAACCACCTGAGGCCGAAGATGGGGTATTGAGCGGAAAAGATGATGCTGATGATGAAGAAGGTGGTTTACCAGGTAATGTGTGCGCTGGCCAATTAAAAGCAAATTGTGAAATCGTTTTGGGTACTGGTCGACTTATCGATTCACATGAAGCAATACTGCGAGAGCCAGAACAAAATACAGGAATAGATGACGGAATTTTGTTGATGTCTTGGAAAATTTGTCTGATATTGAACCATCCACTTCATTTGCTATTAGTGGTTTAACTAAGGTCCGCGCAACTTAATCTACATGTTCAATCCCACCATCTAATAAGAACTCCAATTTTATATGGGTAAAAGGTAACTCTTCGGCAATGATGTCAATAGTAGATATACTATGGCGTTTCTGGCGCACTTTTTTTAGCCTCCAGGATTTCGCCACAGATGGCGCCACCGTCTCTAGGTGGTTTGAGTCCGTGCTATATGTAGGTGTGTCTTGGTTGTATTGGTTTGTGTCTTGGATACACCATTGCGCCTTGGATGCACCATGTGTTGCGCCTAAATGTAGGCTTTTGGTTTCATTGAGTCTCGACTGCGCCCTAGCGGGATTAATCGGTACTATCGGGATGTGTCATTTGGTCTTGACTTCGCCCTAGCGGCATTAGCAGGTACTACCAGCATGCTCCCGTACTACGGTTTCCTTAAATAGATATGTGTTGCGCCTAAATGTAGGCTTTTGGTTTCATTGACTCTCGACTGCACCCTAGCGGGATTAATCGGTACTACCGGGATGTATCATTTGATCTTGACTGCACCCTTGGTTTGTGCCTTGGATACACCATTGTGCCTTGGATGCACCACTGCGTCTTGGGTGCACCATTGAGTCTTGGATGTTGGGGATACGAGATCACTTTGGGGATACGAGATCACTTTCAGCACTCTCCAGCATAGGGAAATAGCATAGGATTTCGATTTTGTTGCTGGAGTTCGCTTATTTTTCATCTCGAATTTTGGGGATACGAGATCACTTTCAGCACTCTCCAGCGTAGGGAAATAGCATAGTATTTCGATCTTGCTGCCGGAGTTCGCTTATTTTTCATCTCGGACTCGTAGCCTCTAAGTTGACATTAAGTTTTTCATCTCGAGTTTTGGGGATACGAGATCACTTTGGGGATACGAGATCACTCTTAGCACTCTCCAGCATAGGAAAATAGCATAGGTCTTTGATTTTGTTTCTGACGCTCGCTTATTTTTCATCTCAGAGATCGTTGCTATAAATATTTCTGAAGTGGTGGGAATCTGTATTGGTGGAGGTTGCTGGTTAAGTTTTATCTGGTCTTGGAGGCTACAATTTGACCTTGAGGTGCCCCCTCCTGTGTCTGGGTGCTGGGGGTTGGCTGAGAGCTTTAGTGGCAATATATAATACTATGACTAAGACTGCCTGAGGTGTCTTGGACTGGGCTATGTTACCTGTACCAAGGCTTGGGTAGAATGTGTATTAAGTAATGATGTGAAATACCCTAACCGAATTTATATCGGGGCTGTATACTTGTCAGCTTGAGTTTGGTTTTAGTTGTTTACTTTAGTATGAGTGTCTGTGGTATGTGGCTAAGGAAACGTTATCTAAGGCGTGGGTGGATGTGTGCAGCTGTGTATTTATGCAGATAATAAATGTGAAATTCCCTTAGAAAATTAGTGTAATAAGTATTAATACTAATTCATATTTTTGTTCATGTCAATAGTATTAGTACTAGGGGTAAAATTTTCATAAGAAAGCCTCTACGCGAGATATGAGCGATCTTACCTTATCAGGTGTAATTAATATTAGTAGCTGAAAAACAAAAAACAACAACAACAACTGTAATCGAAGTTGTGGATTAAAGATTTGATGATCTTAATCTGTAGGTGTCTTTTATAAACATTGCGCCATGTGATGATATATCTAAAAATAGATCAGGCAAAGCTGATTGGAGCGAATGTTGGTAGATATGTTCACTTAGATAAGTAATGGAAATTAGTAAATGCCTAATTTTGCTCTTCAGGTGGAATGCTTCTAATTTGATTCCTTGCATAAACAAATTCGCACAGTCCAGTAAAGTAAACCAATTCGCGCTCGAATAATGTAAACAAATTCGCACAGCAGCCGAGTAAAGTAAACAAATTGAGCGATTTATATTTTTTAATGTAAGATTCCCAATTACTTTAGCTAAAACAACAACTGATATTAATCTGTAGGATATGATGTCTTGGATGAGTAGTGGAAGTTATAATTGAAAATTTCTTTTGCTGAAAAAACAACAACAACAACTATAACGTCAGTTGTGGTCTGTAGGTGTCTTTTATATGATCATGTTATGATATTCGATGTGTAAAAATAAATGACGGCTGCTTGGGATGGTACGACACATGAAATCATTAGAAGTAATGGAAATTAAAGCATTAGAAAAGGTGGCCAGGCGGCTGGTAATTTTATATCTTGCGTAAACAAATACGTCCGAGTAAAGCAGACAAATTGAGCGATTAATGTCTTTTTTTTTGTATCTAGGAGTTTGTATTGAAAAGTCTTACATTTTATGACGAATTGTTTTTTATTATCAATAAAATTTCTCAATCAGTCACGCTGTTATGAGATTTGATTGACCCCGATATCATAGTTCACATGAAGCTGATAAGAATATGATAATTTTATATTCATACTATTGAAATGATCACATTATTTTCTTACCATTAGGTTGAGAGTGGGTTTAATTAAATGTTTTGATGAAAGAAGGTGGTGTTAGGATATCAATGTAGTATGATATCTTGTCTTAGATGAGTAATGGAAGTTGTTTGGGAGCTGTGATCACAGTCGAATAATGTAAACAAATTCGCACAGCAGCCGAGTAAAGTAAACAAATTGAGTGATTTATGTTTTTTAATGTAAGATTCCCAATTTCTTTAGCTGAAAACAACAACAACAACATCAACTAATATTAATCTATAGGATATGATGTCTTAGATGAGTAGTGGATTAAAAATCTTTTATAAACAAGAGTGATCATGCTATGATATTCGATATCTAAAAATAGATCACGGCTGCTTGGCATGTTAAGAAACATGAAGTAATGGAAATTAAAGTCTTATCAGAAAATTTTCGATGTAGGGATGTGTGTATTGCAAAGTCTTAGGTTTTATGAAAAAATTGTTTTTTTATTTTCAATAAAATTTCTTTTTGGGTGGGTTAAATTTAAAACTTTGATGACCTATGATATCAATGTGAGGTGATACTAATATAGTATGATATGTTTGCTTAGATGATTAGTGAAAGTTGTATGGGTACAGTAAAAGACTTCTCATCAAATTTTTGGTGATAAGGTGTAATGGCATGACCAGTGTTTCCACACGAAATCTTTCTAGAGTACCTTGTTAGCCTAGCCTGAAAGTGTCCATGGTGAAAATCGTAGTAGGGGGTTTAGAGTAGGTACTGTAAGTTATGTATTAAGTTAAAAGTTTTGATGTATGGTATTTGGTATTTATCTCCTCGAAATGGTGTTGTACGAGTATCAGGAAGGTCGGAAAAAAGTTGATAATGCTTCAAGTTCAATAGTGAAGACCTCGATGTTGAGAGTGGGTATTTGGAATGATATAATTCTAGTAGGATATGGAAGTATTATTTATTCATCTTTAAATCTTACCATGAAAGTAGGTTGGGAGTTGATTAAATTAAAAGTTTTAATGAAAGAAGTTTGAGTTATTATATTAATATAGTATAATATGTTGCCTTAGATGAGTACTTGAGAGCTGTGAGTAATATGTGGAATATGTTGTAGATGAGTAGTGAAAGTTGAAAATATAAGATTTCCAATTTCTCTACTGAAAAACAACAACAACTGTAAATAATATATACCAAATCAATTTTTCACACAATATTTATTCACATCAAATTCATTATCTATTTTTATATCTTAAGTTATAAACTTTTTTCTCTGTATTTCACATCCAAAAAGCGATCCAGAGCAAATGTCTGTGTTAGGCTATGAGAGTTCGGCAGCAAAATCCCATGATATTTCTTATCATCTGTCTTGCTCTAACACATTAGGAAGCTTTAGTGAACATCTCACTCGGGACTTGGTCATATACTTCCTAGCTGTGGATATGTATGTATGTAACACTGAGATGAATTAATGTAATATTGTGTAGTGTAAAAGAAAAACTTTCATGGGTGATATGGGGATTGAATCGATGTATGTTATTCACTAGATTGGTGGTATATGTCCTTATTTGATTGAAGCAAAATAGTTTCACGACTACCTTACCAAGATTTAAATATAGTTGAAATTCATAAAAATGTTGAATCGATGTTAAGAACATGTTAATACTTGTTTTGAGCACCAGCAGTGGAATTCGTGATCATTGCAGCATGTTATGAAATTCAATATCTAAAAATAGACCACATGATAGACCACATGAATGTTATTGGGGTGGTAAAAACAAAAACATGAAAGCATTAGGTTGGAGAGTGGGTTCAGTTTAAGGCTTTGGTGAAAGAAGGCGGTAGTAATAGGAGGCATCAGTCAATTTTGGTGAGCCTCAGCGACAGGTCAAATAAAAATGTCAACCGCGCTAATAAATGAAAGTTTTTCTAGTAAAAAGAGTGGTACAAAACGGCATATGGAGAGCTGTATTGGACAGACTAAATCGCCGAGAATGTTATTGAAAGCCACTAGTCGAGGTGGAGAAAGTACTCAGCGTGTAAGAAAAAGTGATTTTGTAAAGTGGGAGGAAATAAAATTAGTATTCACAGACAGAATTAGAGCTGGAATTATTGTAAATATAAACCATACAGATCCTAAGCTATTTATACAGGATGCTGGTGCTTTATTCATACGACGTATTAAGAATATTTTAAAACGCCATCTCCATATTAAAGTTAATACAGAGTTGTGTGCTGATTTTGCTAAGGATATCGGTGACAATGAAGTTATAAAAGATATTAAATATTTACAAGCAAGAACTGCTCCAGTCAAGGTAGACGATAATTTAAATGAGTGGTATAAAGTTAACATTTTGGATTCAATACTCACTCAGCTGGATGAGTTTCGAGAAAAAGATAGCGGCTGGACATTGGACACCATTATATATTTAGCAGTACATATCAACAAATTTGAACAGCACCGAGGATCTTCGTATATACCTCTACCGAAGGAGATTGCTTTAAAGCAAGCTTGCATTAATGTAAAAAATATTGATAAAGCATGCTTCGCTTGGGCCGTGACATCAGCACTATGCCCTGGAAATATTAACTCCTCCAGGACATCATCATATCCACATCATTCGACTGTGCTAAATTTAACTGGAATAACATTTCCTATGACGCATGAACAGATTAAACAATTTGAGGATCAGAACGATATATCAATAAACGTATTCATCCTAAAGAAAGAGCGTTCCTTCACCACTGTTCTAGTTAGACCAACGAAACACAAGATGAAGCGACATGTGAATCTATTAATGATACAAAATAATTATGAGCAGGATGATGATGATGATGATGATGATGATGATGATGATGATGATGATGATGATGATGATGATGATGATGATGATGATGATGATGATGATGATGATGATGATGATGATGATGATGATGATGATGATGATGATGATGATGATGATGATGATGATGATGATGATGATGATGATGATGATGATGATGATGATGATGATGATGATGATGATGATGATGATGATGATGATGATGATGATGATGATGATGATGATGATGATGATGATGATGATGATGATGATGATGATGATGATGATGATGATGATGATGATGATGATGATGATGATGATGATGATGATGATGATGATGATGATGATGATGATGATGATGATGATGATGATGATGATGATGATGATGATGATGATGATGATGATGATGATGATGATGATGATGATGATGATGATGATGATGATGATGATGATGATGATGATGATGATGATGATGATGATGATGATGATGATGATGATGATGATGATGATGATGATGATGATGATGATGATGATGATGATGATGATGATGATGATGATGATGATGATGATGATGATGATGATGATGATGATGATGATGATGATGATGATGATGATGATGATGATGATGATGATGATGATGATGATGATGATGATGATGATGATGATGATGATGATGATGATGATGATGATGATGATGATGATGATGATGATGATGATGATGATGATGATGATGATGATGATGATGATGATGATGATGATGATGATGATGATGATGATGATGATGATGATGATGATGATGATGATGATGATGATGATGATGATGATGATGATGATGATGATGATGATGATGATGATGATGATGATGATGATGATGATGATGATGATGATGATGATGATGATGATGATGATGATGATGATGATGATGATGATGATGATGATGATGATGATGATGATGATGATGATGATGATGATGATGATGATGATGATGATGATGATGATGATGATGATGATGATGATGATGATGATGATGATGATGATGATGATGATGATGATGATGATGATGATGATGATGATGATGATGATGATGATGATGATGATGATGATGATGATGATGATGATGATGATGATGATGATGATGATGATGATGATGATGATGATGATGATGATGATGATGATGATGATGATGATGATGATGATGATGATGATGATGATGATGATGATGATGATGATGATGAAAGTAATAACAGGATTCATTTCTGCTGGATTAAAAATCTTTCACGGCTTGCATGGAAACCAACTTCAAAACATAAGGCTAGATTGTATATATGCGATAGATGTTTGTTCTATTTTTATTCTGCTAAAGAATTAGCATCACATATTTCTGAATGTGAGAAAGAAAAAATTAATATTGAATTAAGGAAACCCAACCATAGAATTAAATGTTAATAGCACAACGAATACTCTACCATTGGGAAACATTACTTAATTCCATCAGAGCAACAAGGAGCAGCCGCAGAAAACATATGATCTAAGTCTAGTGTATTGTAAATAAAAAAATGTATTACATATAGTTATAATTCCATTTATTGAAGTAATTTGTTTTAATTGTATTATAGTCCAAGTCTTAAGTCTAAGATATACATTATTGGAAAATAAAGAATATGTTATAGTTATAGATATATTGAAATCAGGAAGCCCAACAATAGAATGATACACTAAGAATTAAATGTTAATATTTTTTTTAATTTATAATAAATCTATAATGATATTTTATATATGTTATTCTTTTTATTCAATTTCCCTGCTAAGTCCAGAGCTCCTGAAGGTATTCTTTAATAATACTCGTATTTGACTACTACAGAGGGCTCTTAATCAGGCGATTGAGCCTTTTACCCAGAATGCTAGGTTGAGCGTGAGCGTGAAAAAATACATTGACATGTGGGCTTGATCTTGGTCTCTGGCATCACCTTTGAAACCGGAAGGGTATTTTGTCCTTGACCTTGATCCAGAAGTGTGTGTCTTGGCGGCTACAACCTTAATCAACTACGTCACAGGGGACTCTGTACAGCTTTTCAAAACAAATTTGATAACAGATAAACAGCTTTTAAACAGGTCTGATAACAGCTTAACAGCTTTTAAAACAGCTCTGATAACAGCTTAACAGCTTTCCAAACAGCTCTGATAACAGCTTAACAGCTTTTCAAACAGCTCTGATAACAGTTTAACAGCTCTGATAACAGCTCTGATAACAGCTAAACAGCTTTTTAAACAGCTCTGCTAACAGCTTAGCAGCTTTTAAACAGCTCTGATAACAGCTTAACAGCTTTTCAAGCAGGTCTGATAACAGCTTAACAGCTTTTCTAACAGCTCTGTGGGAAGTTGAATAAAAAGAAGGCCATATATAAAATATCGTTTATTAAAAATTAAAAAGTATTAATTCTTATAATCTTATGGTACAGAGCTGTATGTAATCAAAATTTCCTCTGTTTGATGAATCTGCCGTTGAAATCAACATCTGCCTACAGCGTAAGTTTTCATGATCCATTATGAGCTCTCCAAGTATACAAAATGAGAATTTCTAGTGCTAAGTTAAATCGCAATTCTTAAGGCAGGTTTGATAGAATTTATATAGCCTCACAACTTCTTTTAGGCATCTAGCAACACCACAACATTCACATGTATCTGGTCCATCCGTTGAATCATCACTTGACCAAGGGCAGCTTATATAGTGCTCACCAAATTTTGAGTCAACTTTTTCAATATTTTCATATAATTTTAAAAAGTTATAGCATTCTTGGATTTGTTTCTCATGCTCATCAAGTAAGATGTTATTATATTCTCTTAAAAACTCCTCAATATCCATCTTAACAGTCCAACATTCGGGAGAACACTAACCAAATTCTCATGAAATTTTCTTTTCCCTTTTTAGATTTTGTATAGAACATAACAGATTCTTATAAAATTGCCTCCTGTCTGGTAGATTTTAGATAGAATATACTGTTACCAAATTCTTATAAAATTTTGTTTGCCACTATCTATTTTTAGATATTATAGAATATGCTTTCATCTAGAACAGATGGGAGAAATTGGTTCTCGGCTTCGTTTTGGAGACATTAATTTTTAAAATCGCTATATACTCTAACTAACTTTTTCTAACAGAAATTTATATCCCGATTTTTTATATAGAACATGTGGATTTATATAAGGCTTACACATCATTTTGTTTTGAACATACTGTTACCAGATTCTAATAAAATTATCTTTGCCTGTTAGATTTTGTATGGAACATACTGTTACCGGATCCTTACCAGATTTTTATAAAATTTTCTTCCGCTTGTTAGATTTTGTACCGAACATACTATTACCACATTCTTATACAATTTTCTTCTACTTTTTAAATTGTGAACTGAACATGTTACCAGATTCTTATAAAATCTTCTTCTGATTATTAGATTTTGTATAGAACAAACTGCCACCAAATTTGTATAGCCTTTCATTTTGCTGCTATCTATTTTCAGATATTATAGAATGTGATTTCATCTAGAACATATGAATTTATATAAGGTTTATATACGATTTATATAAGGTTTATAAGGAAATGCAGTTACCAGATTCTTGTAAAATTTTCTTCCGCCTGTCAGATTATGTATGGAACATACAGTTACCAGAAATCTTCTTGTTTACTGTTTACTCACAGTTAATTATAATCTTCCATACAACTTGCAATACTCATCAGCCAAGTGATTTATTGACAAGTCTTGTTTATTCACTTTCATTATTAGTAAGAAAAATTAGGCCCACCACACCAATATTCCGAAGATAAAATTACCATATTCTTATCGAAGCTGAATCATGGTCAAATTGTAGCCTCTAAGTCTCGACACTGCTGGTTTTAGAAGGTTACCCAAGAGCAGACACTTTCGGTTTCAAAGGTAAAGGTGACGTCAGAGATCAAGGACAAATTGCTGCCTCCAAGACCACGTGTCAAATACATATAAATAATAGTTTCATAACTTGTTTTTCAGTTGATGTTTTGCTCTTTACCTAAACAGACCGCTGTTGGCAAGCTAATTACGTAATAATTTCAACATGAGTTCTAAGGATACTACAAACCTTCTAAAGCCTACGGATGAAAGTCGTAAAGAATATTCATATAAGGCTCAGTCTACATCTATGAAATCGATGCTCTCTAAAAATAAGGAAGAAAGCTTTTCATCCAAAAACGAGTCGACTGTCCCCTACCAACAGCTCGAAAAATCAGGATATTCCAACAAAGATCGCAAAAAGTAAAGACGGAGAGATGTTATTTGTGAAAATGGTGCACAAGGAACCTTCTAAAGTCATGTTGGTGTAAAGGCCTAAGGAATATGCATTATAAGGATCAGTCTATATCTATGAAATCTTGGCTTTCCTGAACTAAAGAAAAAAGACTTTAGACTTAAGCTATAATGTAATTAAAACAAATTATTTCAATAAATGGCATTATAAACATAATACAATTTTTATTTACAATGCATATTTTAGACTATACTTAATATATTTTCTGTGGCACACGTCGCTTAAGAGTGATAATTGAAGCAGAAATGATTATTACTGACATCGGGTGTCACTTTCAATCAAATTTGTTGTTTGCAGATTAAGTGAGCCTACTTTCCTTATGTAATCCATTTCTTAATCATAATATGTGATTTTTTCAGATGTGGCTGCTCAAACCACTTATTTTGACTAGACTTAATAAATATAGAGAAAAAAGTTTATAACTTAAGATATCAAAATAGATAATGAATTTGATGTGGATAAATATTGTGTGAAAAATTGATTTGGTATATATTATTTACAGTTGTTGTTGTTTTTCAGTAGAGAAATTGGAAATCTTATATTTTCAACTTTCACTACTCATCTACAACATATTCCACATATTACTCACAGCTCTCAAGTACTCATCTAAGGCAACATATTATACTATATTAATATAATAACTCAACCTTCTTTCATTAAAACGTTTAATTTAATCAACTCCCAACCTATTTTCATGGTAAGATTTAAAGATGAATAAATAATACCTCCATATCCTACTAGAATTATATCATTCCAAATACCCACTCTCAACATCGAGGTCTTCACTATTGAACTTGAAGCATTATCAACTTTTTTCCGACCTTCCTGATACTCGTACAACACCATTTCGAGGAGATAAATACCAAATACCATACATCAAATCTTTTAACTTAATACATAACTTACAGTACCTACTCTAAGCCCCCTACTACGATCTTCACTATGCACACTTTCAGGCTAGGCTAACAAGGTACTCTAGAAAGATTACGTGTGGCAACACTGGTCATACCATTACACCTTATCACCAAAAATTTGATGAGAAGTCTTTTACTGTACCCATACAACTTTCACTAATCATCTAAGCAAACATATCATACTATATTAGTATCACCTCACATTGATATCATAGGTCATCAAAGTTTTAAATTTAACCCACCCAAAAAGAAATTTTATTGAAAATAAAAAAACAATTTTTTCATAAAACCTAAGACTTTGCAATACACACATCCCTATATCGAAAATTTTCTGATAAGACTTTAATTTCCATTACTTCATGTTTCTTAACATGCCAAGCAGCCGTGATCTATTTTTAGATATCGAATATCATAGCATGATCACTCTTGTTTATAAAAGATTTTTAATCCACAACTTACGTTATAGTTGTTGTTGTTACTTTTTTTCAGCAAAAGAAATTTTTCAATTATAAGTTCCACTACTCATCTAAGACATCATATCCTATAGATTAATATCAGTTGATGCTGTTGTTGTTGTTTTCAGCTAAAGAAATTGGGAATCTTACATTAAAAAACATAAATCACTCAATTTGTTTACTTTACTCGGCTGCTGTGCGAATTTGTTTACATTATTCGACTGTGATCACAGCTTCCAAACAACTTCCATTACTCATCTAAGACAAGATATCATACTACATTGATATCCTAACACCACCTTCTTTCATCAAAACATTTAATTAAACCCACTCTCAACCTAATGGTAAGAAAATAATGTGATCACTTCAATAGTATGAAGATAAAATTATCATATTCTTATCAGCTTCATGTGAACTATGATATCGGGGTCAATCAAATCTCATAACAGCGTGACTGATTGAGAAATTTTATTGATAATAAAAAACAATTCGTCATAAAATGTAAGACTTTTCAATACAAACTCCTAGATACAAAAAAAAGACATTAATCGCTCAATTTGTCTGCTCGGACGTATTTGTTTACGCAAGATATAAAATTACCAGCCGCCTGGCCACCTTTTCTAATGCTTTAATTTCCATTACTTCTAATGATTTCATGTGTCGTACCATCCCAAGCAGCCGTCATTTATTTTTACACATCGAATATCATAACATGATCATATAAAAGACACCTACAGACCACAACTGACGTTATAGTTGTTGTTGTTGTTTTTTCAGCAAAAGAAATTTTCAATTATAACTTCCACTACTCATCCAAGACATCATATCCTACAGATTAATATCAGTTGTTGTTTTAGCTAAAGTAATTGGGAATCTTACATTAAAAAATATAAATCGCTCAATTTGTTTACTTTACTCGGCTGCTGTGCGAATTTGTTTACATTATTCGAGCGCGAATTGGTTTACTTTACTGGACTGTGCGAATTTGTTTATGCAAGGAATCAAATTAGAAGCATTCCACCTGAAGAGCAAAATTAGGCATTTACTAATTTCCATTACTTATCTAAGTGAACATATCTACCAACATTCGCTCCAATCAGCTTTGCCTGATCTATTTTTAGATATATCATCACATGGCGCAATGTTTATAAAAGACACCTACAGATTAAGATCATCAAATCTTTAATCCACAACTTCGATTACAGTTGTTGTTGTTGTTTTTTGTTTTTCAGCTACTAATATTAATTACACCTGATAAGGTAAGATCGCTCATATCTCGCGTAGAGGCTTTCTTATGAAAATTTTACCCCTAGTACTAATACTATTGACATGAACAAAAATATGAATTAGTATTAATACTTATTACACTAATTTTCTAAGGGAATTTCACATTTATTATCTGCATAAATACACAGCTGCACACATCCACCCACGCCTTAGATAACGTTTCCTTAGCCACATACCACAGGCACTCATACTAAAGTAAACAACTAAAACCAAACTCAAGCTGACAAGTATACAGCCCCGATATAAATTCGGTTAGGGTATTTCACATCATTACTTAATACACATTCTACCCAAGCCTTGGTACAGGTAACATAGCCCAGTCCAAGACACCTCAGGCAGTCCTAGTCATAGTATTATATATTGCCACTAAAGCTCTCAGCCAACCCCCAGCACCCAGACACAGGAGGGGGCACCTCAAGGTCAAATTGTAGCCTCCAAGACCAGATAAAACTTAACCAGCAACCTCCACCAATACAGATTCCCACCACTTCAGAAATATTTATAGCAACGATCTCTGAGATGAAAAATAAGCGAGCGTCAGAAACAAAATCAAAGACCTATGCTATTTTCCTATGCTGGAGAGTGCTAAGAGTGATCTCGTATCCCCAAAGTGATCTCGTATCCCCAAAACTCGATATGAAAAACTTAATGTCAACTTAGAGGCTACGAGTCCGAGATGAAAAATAAGCGAACTCCGGCAGCAAGATCGAAATACTATGCTATTTCCCTACGCTGGAGAGTGCTGAAAGTGATCTCGTATCCCCAAAATGATCTCGTATCCCCAAAATTCGAGATGAAAAATAAGCGAACTCCAGCAACAAAATCGAAATCCTATGCTATTTCCCTATGCTGGAGAGTGCTGAAAGTGATCTCATATCCCCAAAGTGATCTCGTATCCCCAACATCCAAGACTCAATGGTGCACCCAAGACACAGTGGTGCATCCAAGGCACAATGGTGTATCCAAGGCACAAACCAAGGGTGCAGTCAAGATCAAATGATACATCCCGGTAGGACCGATTAATCCCGCTAGGGTGCAGTCGAGACTCAATGAAACCAAAAGCCTACATTTAGGCGCAACACATATCTATTTAAGGAAACCGTAGTACGGGAGCATGCTGGTAGTACCTGCTAATGACGCTAGGGCGCAGTCAAGACCAAATGACACATCCCGATAGTACCGATTAATCCCGCTAGGGCGCAGTCGAGACTCAATGAAACCAAAAGCCTACATTTAGGCGCAACACATGGTGCATCCAAGGCGCAATGGTGTATCCAAGACACAAACCAATACAACCAAGACACACACCTACATATAGCACGGACTCAAATCAACCTGCTAATTATGAAGACTGCATTGGATTGAAACCACACGAACAATTTGAAAAGTTTTTTGACGATGCTGTACTGCAGCATATTTGTGCTTAATACGCAAAATATGCTATTTTTCATGGCAATCCGAATCCTAACATTACTGTCGAGGAACTTAAAGTTTTTATTGGAATCTTGCTCGTCACTGCATATAATCATCATAGCCGGGTCAGAACATTTTTGAGTACTGACGAAGATCTTCGAAATGAAATGGTTGCAAAATCGATGCGCAAGTAGTTATTCTATGCGGATCCTGCGACACCCTTGTAGCTTCCAGGTTTTCGCCACAGAGGGCGCCACCGTCGCTAGGTGGTTTGAGCACATACTAAATATGGGGTTGCGTCTTGGCTGTATGGGTTTATGTCTTGGATGTTGGGGATACGAGACCAATTTGGGGGATACGAGACCACTTTTAGCACTCTCCAGCATAGGGAAATAGCATAGGATTTCGAATTTGTTTCTGAAGTTCGCATATTTTTCATCTCGAGTCTTGGGGATACGAGACCACTTTGGGGATACGAGACCACTTTGGGGATACGAGACCACTTTTACCACTCTCCAGCATAGGGAATTAACATAGGATTTCGATGTTGTTTCTGGAATTCGCTTATTTTTCATCTCGGACTCGTAGCCTCTAAGTTGACATTAAGTTTTTCATCTCGAGTTTTGGGGATACGAGATCACTTTCAGTACTATGCACCAACTGCGCCCTAGCGGCATTAGCCGATACTACCAGCATGCTCCGGTGTGTCTTGACTGTACTGGTTTATGTCTTGGATGCACCATTGAGTCTTGACTGCACCCTAGCGGCATTAGCCGGTACTACCAGCGTGCTCCGGTACTACGGTTTTCGTGTGTGTGTGTGTATGTGTGTGTGTATGTGTGTGCGTGTGTGTGTGTGTGTGTGTGTAATTTGGTCTTGACTACACCCTAACGGCATTAGCCGATACTACCAGCATGCTCCGGTACTATGGCTTTGGATGTGTGGTACGATTCTCTTGGATATGTAAAGTTTTTTGCTTCACTTTTGGCCCACACGTAGCAGCATGCTACGATTTTGGGAAGTTCTTTGCTTCATTTTTCCCCCACACGTGGTAGCATGCTACGGTTTTTGTGCCCACACGTCGCAGCATGCTACGTTTTTTTTGGATGTGTGGTGCGCCGAAATGTAGGCTTTTGTTGTTTTCAAGTGTTGCACCTGGTTTTGAATTAATATTAGTAATAATTGATTTTTCTTGAGCGCCTAAATGTAGGCTTTTGGTTCTAAACTAATAATTAAAGTTAATAGTATGAAATTTTTTTTCATGCCAATGGATTCTAGATGGTGGGTATGTGGTGGAGATAATAGAGATAGGGAGGGGGGGGGGGTAATGAAATTTTCATCAGAAATCCTCTACGGGCTCTGGTTTTCGAGATATTAGCGTATTAATATTTCAAGTTATTTTTGCTCATGGAAATGGATTCTTGGCGGTGTGGGGTGGGAGGGGAACGAAATTTTCATCACAAATCCTCGACGGGCTAGCCATTTCTTGAGTAAGGTTACCCAGCGGCATTAACCGGAACTACCAGCATGCCTTGCCTTTGTTCTTTATCTTTTATTAGCAGGAAAGTTCTAGATATCAGCATGACGTCTTCATGGTTTTGCTGTTTTCAAATGCTGCACGTTTTCTTAGCGGGGAAGTTGTAGATATCAGCAACATTCGAGTTCCACAACATGACATCACCTTGGCTTGATGTTTTCTCAGCAAATTAATATTATTGGGTTTAGAGGGTGCGTGTATTGAAAAGTCACAGTTCGAGTGGAAACACCAATTCTTGAGTAAGGTTCCCTAGCGACATTAGCCGATACTTCATATGTTGTTCACCTCGAGGGAAAGTAAGGTTCCCTAGCGGCATTAGCAGGTACTACCACCATGCTTTGGTTTTGGTGTTTTCTTGCTTGACGATTTATTAGCGGGGAGGTTGTAGATATCAGAATGACATCATCTTTGTTTTGCTGTTTTCAAGTGGTGTGCCTAAATAAGTTTTCCAACTGATATTAATCTGTAGGATATGATATCTTAGATGAGTAGTGGAAGTTATAATTGAAAATTTCCTTTACTGAAAAAATCAACAACAACAACTATAACGTCAGTTGTGGTCTGTAGGTGTCTTTTATATGATCATTTTATGATATTCGATGTGTAAAAATTGATCTCGGCTGCTTGGGATGGTAAGACACATGAAATCATTAGAAGTAAGAAGATAGCCAGGTGGCTGGTAATTTGATATCTTGTGTAAACAAATATAGCCGAGTAAAGCAGAAAAATCGAGCGATTAATGTTTTTTTGTATCAAGGAGTTTGTATTGAAAAGTCTTACATTTTATGACGAACTGTTTTTTTTATTTTCAATAAAATTTCTCAATCAGTCACGCTGTTATGAGATTTGATTGTCCCGATATCATAGTTCACATGAAGCTGATAAGAATATGATAATTTTATCTTCATACTATTGAAGTGATCACATTATTTTCTTACCATTAGGTTGAGAGTGGGTTTAATTAAATATTTTGATGAAAGAAGGTGGTGTTAGGATATTAATGTAGTATGATATCTTGTCTTAGATAAGTAATGGAAGTTGTTTGGGAGCTGTGAGTAAGAAATAAAAACCTTATCAGCAAGGTGGCTTCATATTTATCTCTCTAAAGTATCATCCAAATAATGTTGTGTGAAGGAAGAAAAAACTGATAATTCTTCAAGCCCATAGTGAAGACCGTGGTGGAGGTTGAGGGTGCTGTAAGTTGTGGATTAAATTGAAAGTTTTTGATGGATTCTTTTTGACATAATATTAATCTAGTAGGATATGAAAGCTTCAGTGAAGAACGTAGAAGAGGAGAGTGTTTTTTGTTTACCTTTAAATCTTAAGGCTTATACTTTTTAGCCTCCAGCAGGAATGTTTTCTTTCAGTTGACTCGGTGACTAGATAAGAACGTGTTGATTTCATGTTCATAATTTCATCTTGTGGTGAGCATATGAAGGTAGCAGAGTTTTTTATAAATCAAGCAGTTACGCTGTTATGAGGTTTGATTGACTCCTATATCTAAAAAATAGTTCACATGAAGCTGATATACTATTGAGGCAGGTACATTGTTTACTTACCATTAAGTTGAGAGTGGGTTAGATTAAAAGCTTTGATAGAAGAACGCTGTGTTATGATATTAATGTAGTATGATATGTTGTCTGAGGTGAGTAGTGGAAGTTGTATGGGAGCTATGAATAAGCAGTAAAATCCTAATCTCGCTTGATATTTATCTCCTCTAAAGTATCGCCCGAATGGTGGAGTATGAAGGAAGAAATTGTTGATAATTCTCCAAGTCCGTAGTGAAGATCGTAGTAGGGGGTTTAATAGGTACTGTAAGTTATGTATTATGTTAAAAGTTTTGATGGATGGTATTTGGTATTTATCTCCTCGAAATGGTGTTGTACGAGTATCAGGAAGTTCAAAGTGAAGATCTGGATGTTGAGAGTGGGTATTTGGAATGATATAATTCTAGTATTATTTATTCATCTGTAAATCTTACCATGAAAGTAGGTTGGGAGTTGATTAAATTAAAAGTTTTGATGAAAGAAGGTTGAGTTATTATATTAATATAGTATAATATGTTGCCTTAGATGAGTACTTGATAGCTGTGAGTAATATGTGGAATATATTGTAGATGAGTAGTGAAAGTTGAAAATGTAAGATTCCCAATATCTTTACTGAAAATAACAGCAACTGTAAACAATATATACCAAATCAATTTTTCACCCAATATTTATCCACATCAAATTCATTATTTATTTTTATATCTTAAGTTATAAACTTTTTTCTCTGTATTTCACATCCAAAAAGCGATCCAGAGCAAATGTCTCCAAGTTGATAATAGTGAAGAGCGCGATGTTGAGAGTGGGTATTTGGAATGATATAAGTCTAGTAGGATATCGAAGTATTATTTATTCATCTTTAAATCTTACCATATTTGAAAAAATAAAAATTGTATTAGGGTTATAATGCCATTTAATGAAATAATTTGTTTTAATTACATTATAGCTTAAGTCTAAGGTCTTTTTTCTTTCATTTTCACAAATAACATCTCTCCGTCCTTACTTTTTGCGATCTTTGTTGGAATATCCTGATTTTTCGACCTGTTGGTAGGGGACAGTCGACTCGTTTTTGGATGAAAAACTTTCTTCTTTATTTCTGGAAAGCATCGATTTCATACATGTAGACTGATCCTTATATGAATATTCTTTACTCCTGTCGTCCGTAGGCTTTTGAAGGTTTGTAGTATCCTTAGAACTCATGTTGAAATTATTGCGTAATTAGCTTGCCAAGAAACAGTGATCTGTTTGGGTAAAGAGCAAAATATAAACTGAAAAACAAGTTATGAAACTACTATTTATATGTATTTGACACATGGTCTTGGAGGCAGCAATTTGTCCTTGACCTCTAACGTCACCTTAACCTTTGAAACCGAAAGTGTCTGCTCTTGGGTTCACTTGGATGCTGATGATGATGAGTAGTGAAAATTGTATTGGAGATTATAATTAGCTGGTATTAAACAGTAAAGAAGAAGATTTCTGGTAACAGTATGTTCCATACATAATCTTACAGGCGGAAGAAAATTTTATAAGAATCTGGTACCTGCATTTCCTTATAAACCTTAAACGTTGAATCGATGTCAAGAACATGTTTATACTTGTTTTGAGTATGAGCAGAGGAAATCGCGATCATTGCAGCATGTTATGAAATTCGATATCTAAAAATAGACCACATGAAGGTTATTGGGGTGATAAAAAATCATGAAAGCATGAGGTTGAGAATGGTTTTAATTAAGGCTTTGGTGAAAGAAGAGGGTAGTAGATATCAATGTAAGATGATAGGAGTCATCAGTCAGTTTTGGTGAGCCTCAGCTATAGGTCAAATAAAAAATTTCAACCGCGCTAATAAATGAAAGTTTTTCTAGTAAAAAGAGTGGTACAAAACAGCATATGGGGAGCTGTATTGGACAGACTAAATCGCCGAGAGTGTTATTGAAAGCCACCAGTCGAGATGGGGAAAGTACTCAACGTATAAGAAAAAGTGATTTTGTAAAGTGGGAGGAAATAAAATCAGTATTCACAGACAGAATTAGAGCAGGAATTATTGTAAATATAAACCATACAGATCCTAAGCTATTTATACAGGATGCTGGTGATTTATTTATACGCCGTATTAAGAATATTTTAAAACGCCATCTCAATATTAAAGTTAATACAAAGTTGTGTGCTGATTTTGTTAAGGATATCGGTGACAATGAGGTTATAAAAGATATTAAATATTTACAAGCAAGAAGTGCTCCAATCAATGTGGACGATAATTTAAATGAGTGGTATAAAGTTAACATTTTGGATTCAATACTCACTCAGCTGGATGAGTTTCAGAAAAAAGATAGTGGCTGGACATTGAACTCCATTATACATTTAGCAGTACATATCAACAAATTTGAACAGCACCGAGGATGTTCGTATATACCTCTACCGAAGGAGATTGCTTTAAAGCAAGCTTGCGTCAATGGGCCGTCGCTTGGGCCGTGACATCAGCGCTATATCCTGCAAATGTTCACTCCGATAGGACCTCATCATATCCACATTATTCTACTGTGTTAAATTTGACTGGAATAACATTTCCTATGACGCTTAAGCAAATTAAACAGTTTGAAGACCAGAACGATATATCAATAAGCGTATTCATCCTAAAGAAAGAGCGTTCCTTCACCACTGTTCTAGTTAGACCAACGAAACACAATATGAAGCGACATCTGAATCTATTAATGATGGAAAATAACTATGAGCAGGATGATGATGATGATGCTGCTGATTATGACGATGACGTTGATGATAATGATGATGAAAGTACCAGGTTTCATTTCTGCTGGATTAAATATCTTTCACGGCTTGCATGGAAACAAACTTCAAAACATAAGGCTAGATTGTATATATGCGATAGATATTTGTTCTATTTTTATTCTGCTAATGCATTAGCATCACATATTCCTGAATGTGAGAAACAAAAAGTTATATTGAATTAAGGAAGCCCAACCGTAGAATTAAATGTTAGTAGCACAACGGATACTCTACCATTGGGAAACATTACTGAATTCCATCAGAGCAACAAGGAGTAGCCGCAGAAAACATATAACCTAAGTCTAGTGTATTGTAAATAAAAATATGTATTACATACAGTTATAGTTCCATTTATTGAAGTAATTTGTTTTAATTATATTATAGTCTAAGATATACATTATTGGAAAATAAAGAATTTATTATAGTTATAAATATATTGGAATAAGGAAGCCCAACAGTAGAATGATACACTAAGAATTAAATGTTAATATTTTTTTAATTTATAATAAATCAATAATGATATTTTATATATGTTATTCTTTTTATTCAGTTTCTCTACTAAGTCCAGAACTCCTGAAGGTATTCTTTAATAATATTTGCCTCCTACAGAAGGCTCTTAATCCGGCGGTTGAGCCTTTTTACCCAGAATGCTAGGTTGAGCGTGAGCGTGAGAATATACGTTAACACGTGGGCTTGACCTTGGTCTCTGTCATCACCTTTGAAACCGGAAGGGTATTTTGTCCTTGACCTTGACCCAGAAGTGTGTGTGTGTCTTGGAGGCTACAACCTTACTTTCCTATAATCAATTACGCCGCAGGGGATTCTGTACAACTTTTCAAAACAGATCTGATAACAGAAAAACGGCTTTTCAAACAGGTCTGATAACAGCTTAATAGCTTTTAAACAGATCTGATAACAGCTTAACAGCCTTTCAAACAGCTCTGATAACAGCTTAACAGCTTTTAAACAGCTCTGATAACAGCTTAACAGCTTTTGAAACAGCTCTGATAACAGCTTAACAGCTTTTAAACAGGTCTGATAACAGCTTAACAGCTTTTGAAACAGCTCTGATAACAGCTTAACAGCTTTTAAACAGGTCTGGTAACCGCTTAACAGCTTTTCGAACAGGTCTGATAACAGGTAAGCAGCTTTTAAACAGCTCTGATAACTATTGCCCGTTAAATACTTGTCGATTCCATTTCACAAAAGCAGTACGTCGTCTAGTTGCGTGGCAGAAGTACTTGGTTGGAAGAAGTACTCGGTTGGAGATTCGCCTTCCCTCAGCCAGCGTGATTGACTGCTGGAGTTTGCACTCGAAAGATCAATACACACACCCCCTAAACTCAATAATAATAATAATGCTAAGAAAACATCAAACCAAGCTGATGTCATGTTGTGAAATTCGAATGATGTTGATATCTACAACTTCCCCGTTAATGAAACTTATTTAGGTGCAACACCTGTAAACAGCGTTGTTTTTCAGTAAAGATATTGGGAATCTTACATTTTCAGCTTTCACTACTCATCTGCAACATATTCCACATATTACTCACAGCTATCAAGTACTCATCTAAGGCAACATATTATACTATATTAATATAATCAACCTCCTTTTATCAAAACTTGTAATTTAATCTACTCCCAACCTACTTTCATAGTAAGATTTACAGATGAATAAATAATTCTTCCATATCCTACTAGAATTATATCATTCCAAATAACCACTCTCAACATCGAGATCTTCACTATTGAACTTCCTGATACTCGTACAACACCATTTCGAGGAGATAAATACCAAATACCATCCATCAAAACTTTTAACTTAATACATAACTTACAGTACCTAATAAACCTCCTACTACGATCTTCACTACGGACTTGAAGAATTATCAACAATTTCTTCCTTCATACTCCACCATTCGGGTGATACTTTAGAGGAGATAAATATCAAGCGAGATTAGGATTTTACTGCTTATTCATAGCTCCCATACAACTTCCACTACTCACCTCAGACAACATATCATACTACATTAATATCATAACACAGCGTTCTTCTATCAAAGCTTTTAATCTAACCCACTCTCAACTTAATGGTAAGTAAACAATGTACCTGCCTCAATAGTATATCAGCTTCATGTGAACTATTTTTTAGATATACACACAAGATGAAATTATGAACATGAAATCAACACGTTCTTATCTAGTCACCGAGTCAACTGAAAGAAAACATTCCTGCTGGAGGCTAAAAAGTTTAAGCCTTAAGATTTAAAGGTAAACAAATAACACTCTCCTCTTCCACGCTCTTCACTGAAGCTTTCATATCCTACTAGATTAATATTATGTCAAAAAGCATGCATCAAAAAACTTTCAATTTAATCCACAACTTACAGCACCCTCAACCTCCACCACGGTCTTCACTACGAGCTTGAAGAATTATCAGTTTTTTCTTCCTTCATACAACACCATTTGGATGATACTTTAGAGAGATAAATATGAAGCGACCTTGCTGATAAGGTTTTTATTCCTTACTCACAGCTCCCAAACCACTTCCATTACTCATCTAAGACAAGATATCATACTACTTTAATATCCTAAAAACACCTTCTTTCATCAAAACATTTAATTAAACCCATTCTCAACCTAATGGTAAGAAAATAATGTGATCACTTCAATAGTATGAAGATAAAATTATCATATTCTTATCAGCTTCATGTGAACTATGATATCGGGATCAATCAAATCTCATAACAGCGTGACTGATTGAGAAATTTTATTGAAAATAAAAAAAACAGTTCGTCATAAAATGTAAGACTTTTCAATACAAACTCGTAGATACAAAAAGGACATTAATCGCTCAATTTCTCTGCTTTACTCGGACGTATTTGTTTACGCAAGATATCAAATTACCAGCCGCCTGGCCACCTTTTCTAATGCTTTAATTTCCATTAGTTCGAAATGAATTACAAACTTTAGTTGTAATCTTGTTATCATATTTCTTTTACGGAGATGTTCATTTGATTTATATGCAATTACATGCTTTAATGATGCACGATTACAGATATGCATTACATCCCCATCCTTAAAAGAATGATGTAATTTTAATTTCTCTAACGAAAGTAAAATTAAATTATTTGTTAGTTCACATTCGATCACTTTTCTTTCTTCATGATACTTTGGTACATATTTCCATCTTATTTACTACTTTTCAATATTTTGCTATGTATATCTATATGTATCTACAACTATCTAAATTTTATGTTTACATAATTTCAAATTATTATTGTGTACTTTAGTTTCTTTTCCATTTATATCTACATAGCTATTTACATTATCTTGCCTAATTATTCTATATGGTCCTTTATATGGTTGTTGTAATTTTACTTTATTACCTACTTTAATATATACATAATCATCTATTTTAAAATTAGCTTCATTTACAGTTTTTTGTTTATCTATTCTTTCCTGTTTTTCTTTTAGCAAACATTCTTTTACATTGTTGTGTGCAAATTGCAATTTTATTTTTAACTCATTGATATAATCGTCAATATTATATATTTTTGTATTATTATTTAAAATCTCACATGGTAATGAATTTAACTTTCCAAAAACTAGCTGAAAAGGTGTATAGTTTGTAGTAGTGTGGCGTGGTATTACAGCTGTAAGTATAATAGGGTAATATCTCACTCCAATTTTCTTGCTCGGAAATCGACATTATATAGTCATTTAAAACTCTATGGTTTCTCTCGATTGAACCTAGAGTCTCATGATGAAATGGGGCTGATGTTGCTTTTTGTATTTTTAAAAGATCACATAGGTTGTTCATTAGCTGATTACAAAATTCTGTACCCATTGTAGTACATACATACTACCCTCATGCAAAAATCAGAAAAACCCAACATAAAGAAAAACCCAAGAGAAGCAATAAAAAATTACAAATATAAATAAATAAATATCTAAAATTACTTCACTTTAACAGCCGCGAAAAATATCTAAAAATTGCATCACTATAACACTTCCGCCAAAGCATTCAAAATCATAAACACAATATGTGCAATTCATTCTTACCTTCTTTTGCCGGCATCAATAAACAAATATTATGTAATAAAAACATTCCTCTTCGTTGCATGAAGTAACACATTCTGTGACAATGAATAGAATTTGCACATGGGTCAACAATTCTTGTAAACGATTTGTATTGCGATTGCATGATTGCTTTGACTGAAGCAATTCATAATTTTGTTAGGTATGTAGTAATAAAATTGTAACTTTAAAAATTATGTAGGTAAGTTAAGCAATTTAAGAATTTTCCCATACCTTACACATGGGGTCAATTATATAAAAAGCAGAACATTTCTCAAATAAAGGCATTCTTTCTCGAGACAGGAAAAGAAGTAGTGTTCTTTAACTAACTCACCTCGCGCTCTATGTCGGCAGTACAAGTTATACTTGAACGCCTATAATTACTCCGTAACCATAGCTGGCCATTGGCTTAGCTTCCGGAAAGTTTTCAGCTGCGGAATAGAAGACATCTCTGGACGAGAATTGCAGAATCTCTACATGATTAACTGGGACCTGGAGTTAATCATTACATGGCGACCCTGCCTCCCGAACTAATCACAATTCTGAAGGAAGACCCTAGAGCTGGACCCAGACCGATATCCATTGAGGAATACCGCAATAGGAAAACCGAGCAGCAGCCCCCTCAGACAGCAAATAATGGCATAAAAAAGAAGAAGAAAAGAGCCGGAAAGCTGGTGAAGCACAGACGAGAGATAGCAGAACTACACAGACTCACCACCCTAGCCGTTACCAAGGTTGAGAAAAACGCGTTCTTGGATGACATACGTTTAAAGAAGCAGCAGTACTGGATTGCAAAGAAGAAAGCGCCACATAATCTACATCCGGAATTCAACACGAATAATGGGCGGAAAGGAATCCAAGAATAAAGAAGCCACCGCGAATCAGGACGCAGCAGCCTCATCATCAGGAAATTCATTTTTGACTGCTGAAATATATATCGACCATGCGACAGATGTGAAAATTTTATTAGGATTAATAATAGCTTTGATTTTAGTAATGATATTGTACAAATACATTAAAAATAAATTCATAAATAAAGTAAAGAAGGAAGCTAGTAAATTAGTAGTAACAGTATAAGAAAGATTTATGTAAAATTTTATTTAAATAAACAAAGAGAAAAAGATAAAAATATGGCTTTGATAAAAGATGCAGAACCTCAAGACTTTAATTAAGGAATTGGAAAAGATTCTAGAAAATTTCAAGAAAAATCCGAAGGGAATTTATTCAGCGGGGTATATACTGGTAAAAAGGAATTTGACAGACAGTTTAAAGACAAGGTTTCTTGAGGAATATAATCAATTAAAAACAGAACAGAGACATATCAATGGCAAATTATTAGATAAATTTAAAGCCATATATAAAGAGATAAATAAATATATTAGCATAAAAACAAAGCAGATTCAAGAGCTATTGGAAAAATCCATTGAGGAAGAAGAAGAAGAATTTACGGACAGCTCAGACAATCTTAATAGTTCAATAGAAGAAGCTATAAATAATAACACAATGACATCTTTTGACATAGCAAGCGTCACTAAGATAGTGCCGATATTTGGCGGAGACTCGCAGCAGCTAAACAATTTTATAAATTTAGCAGAATATCTTCATGACGATTTAAAGACAGTTGAAGATAAAGCAAAATTAGTGAAGTTCTTGATAAAAACAAGATTATCAGAGAAAGCTCGTAACAGAATAATAAACGAAGCAAATCCCACAGACTTCAAAAGCTTCAAAGACATATTATTCAAAACTTTCAGACCGCATAGAAACGCATTAAAAATTCAAAATGATTTGTCTAAAATTCGACAAGGAGATAAAACCTTGCAGAGCTACGTTGCAGAAATTGATACTCTAATGGCAGATTTGAATAATATTCAAATAACAGGTGAGCAGAATAAAGATATCATTACGAAAATGAATGATAAGATTGCCTTGAATTCTTTTAAATCAGGACTGAGAAATGCAATCAAATACACAGTATTTGCTAGCAGACCTGCAACATACGCTGATGCTATTGATCTTGCACAAGAAATTGATTCAGAGCAAACCAAGTCAGAAGAGAACAGAATCTACAGATTCCAAGCGCAAACTCGCAGATCATATGCAAATCATATGCAAACAACTACCAAAGAAACGATAACTTTAACCAGCAATCACATAAAAACTACAGTAATCACCAACCGCAAAACAGATTTAATAATTTCAGAAGAACATACTTCAATAATAACGCTAGAGCCAACTTCGCGCAAAATAATTTCAGAAACTATGGAAATCCTTCTCAAAGACAATACAATAATACAAACAGAGGAAATACCAGATACCAGAATAGACAACCACGACGAATTAATTTGATAGATTCGGAAAACTACGGGACCGTCTACGGAGAACACCCATCGAGGGACGAGGAATATCAAGAACAAATAAAAAATTAATGAGGATACACTTTATTGATGAAGGCAAGCTAACGAACTATATATCATTACAGAGTACCACAACTAAAACTTCAGCCTCATCATGGTTTATAGATACTGGTGCGGACATCTCGATTGTCAAAATAAACTGCATAGATTTTAATATGGTTAATAAAAATGAAATTTGTAAGATAAGAGGTGTTACAAAGGGTGAAGGTGAAACCCTAGGCACATTAACATTGCAATTCGATGCAGAAGGTGAAAAACTTATGCATAAAGTACATATAGTAAGTGAAAATTTCCCTATCGCAACAGATGGACTACTAGGGAAAGATTTCTTCATAAAATATAAGAGTAAAATAGACTATGAAATCTTTATATTTACAATTTGTACAGAACTTAGTGATATTAACCTACCTATAATAACTAAAATTCCAGAAGAAGAATTCATTACTATACCTGCTAGATCTCAAATTATACAACCTATAAACATAAAGATAAGTGAAGATAGCATAGTGCTAAGTAAAGAGATCAGAGAAGGACTACACGTAGCGAATACTATAATACCAGCAAAAGGTATAAAACATATAAAATTAATAAATGTAACTGAGAGCGACATGCACATAAAGAATCCACAGTTAGAAGTTGTTCCCTTAAATAATTTTAGATTCATAAAGAGAATAGTCAGACATAAGGTCAAGGAGGAAGAGAGATTCGAACAACTAAAAAGTGAGTTAAATGTACAAAATTTGGATGAAAAAGCAAAGAATAAGCTATATGAACTATGCAAGAATTACACAGATATTTTCTATCTAACAAATGATAAATTAACAGTAAGTAATTTTTACCAGCAGCATATATCGACACACGATAATTCTCCTGTATACATTAAAAATTACCGACTTCCGCAAACACAACAAGAAGAAATAAATAGGCAAGTAGGCAAGCTACTAGCATTCAACCAGTCCATATAATTCCCCCTTATTGGGGATAACAAAGGTGAAAAGAAATGGAGAATGGTTGTTGACTTCCGTCAACTCAACAAAAGAATAACGGATGACAAATTTCCTCTAACCAGATTAGAAGATATTTTGGACAACCTAGGAAAAGCTAGATACTTTTCTACTTTGGATCTCACAAGCTCTTTTCAGCAGATTGAACTGGATGAAGAATCACGACCACTCACAGCCTTTTCAACAAATAAAGGACATTTTCAATTTAAGCGACTACCATTTGGTTTAAAAATATCAACCAACAGTTTTCAACGCATGCTATCCATAGCACTCGCAGGACTAGACGCAGAGACATTTCTATATGTTGACGATATAATCACTTACGGGTGCAACCAGCAACATCACAACAGGAATCTAGTAAAAACATTCAATCGCTTAAGGGAATACAACTTGAAGCTAAATCCACAAAAATGCAATTTTTTACAAACAGAAGTAGTTTTCCTAGGACACCTTATAACCAGTGAAGGAATAAAAACAGATCCAAAAAAATATGATAGCATAGTAAACTACCCAAGGCCAACAAACGCCGATGAAGGACGAAGATTCACAGCATTCTGTAATTACTACAGAAGATTCATCGCAAACTTTGCTGAGATTGCAAAACCACTCAATCAGCTCACAAAGAAAAACACACCGTTCATATGGTCGGAGCAATGTGAAGAAGCATTCCAAACATTAAAACAGAGACTAATAAGTCCTCCAGTTCTCCAATACCCAAACTTCGACGAACCATTTATCCTAACTACAGATGCTTCTGACTCAGCACTAGGAGCAGTACTATCACAAGGAGAGATTGGGAAAGATCTACCGATTTCTTACGCAAGCAGATCTTTAAATAAACACGAATTGAACAAACCCATCATAATTAAAGAATTGCTAGGAATTTACTGGGCTATAACTCATTTCAGACCGTACTTATATGGTCGCAAATTCATAGTAGTTACAGATCATCGTCCACTCGTCAGCCTATTTACTCATAAGAATCCATCATCAAAGATGACGAGAATTAGAATGGAATTGTCGGAATATGACTTCGAAATCATTTATAAAAAAGGAGCACTAAATACAAATGCAGACGCACTCTCGAGAATTAAATTGAACTCAGAATTATTAAAAGAAATGGTACCAAAGGAAATAAATAAAATAGAGAAGATATAAATGTGAAATCACGTGATAAAAATAAAAGCACGGACGAATTGTCAGGCCAACTATTCATCCACCAATGTGCATCTATTTCAGAAACTAATACAATAAAAAAGTTAAAATTTTTAAATTTAGAAGAGGATATCCTACAAAGAAGATATAACAAGAAAAAGAATATATTCATAAAGAAGAAAGAAGTTGCAATCGAGTACAGCAATAAACCATGCCTTAGATTAGGTTTTATCTTGGAGACACTGTCACTCTCTATGATTAGCAACAGAATACAGAAGCTAGCTCTATCAACGAAAGATAGTATATTCAAAAATGTGAACATAAAGACATTTAAAGAAGAATTTAATAAAATACAAAGAAATTAATAAAAGAAAGAAACGACTCCATACGAATAATTTTATATAAACCTCCTGAAAATATAACCAACAAAGAAAAGCAATTGGGAATAATTAAAGAATTTCATGATACACAACACACAGGTGGGCACACAGGAATAAAGAGAACTATCAACAAAATCAAACAACGTTACTGCTGGAAAAATTTGAATAAAATGGTTAAATCATACGTGAATAACTGTGAAGAATGTAAACTAAACAAAGTTGTGAGGCATACTAAAGAACGCTTAACAATCACCGACACTCCCAGCACTAGTTTCGAAACATTAGAAATAGACACCGTAGGACCCTTAAGACAAAGTAAGTACTACAGATACATACTAACATGCCAATGCCAATTGACGAAATACGTTGAAGCATTCCCGATGGAAAAGAAGGAAGCGAAAACAATTGCGAAAATCTTGGTTGAAAAGATCGTCTTGAAATATGGTACGTTCACAAAAATTAGAACAGACAAGGGAACTGAATTTGTGAATTGTATATTCAAAGAAATATGCAAAATTTTCCATATAGAACATGTCACATCAACCCCATTTCATCATGAGACCATGGGTTCAATCGAAAGAAACCGTAGAGTACTGAATGAATATTTACTCTCTACATGTAAAAACGAACAATGGGATGAATGGCTACCTTATTTTACTTTTTCTTACAACATAACACCACACTCTGAAACAAATTTAACACCATTCGAACTAGTTTATGGAAAGATTGCAACACTGCCCAACTTAAGAAATCAGGACATAGGTCCAATATATAACATGGATGACTATGCCAAAGAGGTCAAATACAGAATACAGCAAACGCAAAAACTTGCAAAAGTCATACTTGAATTATCTAAAAAAAAAAGAAAAACAAGTTATGACAGGAACATTAAACCATTAAATATTAAAGTAGGAGATAAAGTTAAAATAAGAGTAGGGAATAAGAGAAAATCGGAGCCACCATACAAAGGACCGTACATAGTCGTAGAAACAAATAATGTAAATAGCAAGCTTAATATTAACGGAGAAATTAAAGAAATCCACAACAATAGGCTAGATAAGTATTAGAATAGAGTATATATCCTAAGAATATGTATTAAAGTAAGACAGAGGTTAATAAGAATAAATATTTCCAAAAACATCACAGTAGGATAAGATAAAATGCAAACGCAAATCAAATCAAAAAAAAAAATTTTTTTTTACAAACAAAATTTTTTTTTCCTAATAAAGGGAGGGATGTAGTACATACATACTACCCTCATGCAAAATTCAGAAAAACCCAACATAAAGAAAAACCCAAGAGAAGCAATAAAAAATTACATCACTTAAACAGCAGTGAAAATATCTAAAATTACTTCACTTTAACAGCCGCGAAAAATATCCAAAAATTGCATCACTATAACACTTCCGCCAAAGCATTCAAAATCATAAACACAATATGTGCAATTCATTCTTACCTTCTTTTGCCGGCATCAATAAACAAATATTACGTAATAAAAACATTTCTCTTCGTTGCATGAAGTAACACATTCTGTGACAATGAATAGTATTTGCACATGGGTCAACAACTCTTGTAAACGATTTGTATTGCGATTGCATGATTGCTTTGACTGAAGCAATTCATAATTTTGTTAGGTATGTAGTAATAAAATTGTAACTTTAAAAATTATGTAGGTAAGTTAAGCAATTTAAGAATTTTCCCATACCTTACACATGGGGTCAATTATATAAAAAGCAGAACATTTCTCAAATAAAGGCATTCTTTCTCGAGACAGAAAAAGAAGTAGTTTTCTTTAACTAACTCACCTCGCGCTCTAAGTCGGCAGTACAAGTTATACTTGAACGCCTGTAATTACTCCGGTAACCATAGCTGGCCATTGGCTTAGCTTCCGGAAAGTTTTCAGCTGCGGAATAGAAGACATCTCTGGACGAGAATTGCAGAATCTCTACATGATTAACTGGGACCTGGAGTTAATCATTACAATCGGTTTTGCGTTTTTTAAAACATCCATATTTCAATTTTCTACTATTGTTTTCGCCACTGTCCTTGCATGCTTGGTTTCTATTGGGAATGCTTCTACAAACTTAGTTAGCTCACATTGCAGAGTTAGAATATATCTGAAATTTCCAGATGGCCGAAGTGGTCCAACCGTGTCTATTGAGATTGTTTCGAAGGATCACCTTGGTGTGTCAGTTATTAGATATCTCTCTTTCGTGTGTTTTGTGATTTTTGTTCTTGCAGATTCCTTACACTGATTTACGTGTTCTTTTACCATTTTATTCATATTTTTCCAATTGTATTTTTGTTTCAATCTAGCAATGCATCTTCTTATGCCGCAGTGTCCACCAATTAGTGAGTTATGATATTCTTCTATCAATCTGTACATTTCATCTTTTTCTACTATCCTTTTAGGAGGTGTATATAAAATTATATCAACACAATGTTTTGTTTCTTTATGGAATTCCTTCAAAATATTCCTTAATTTTTCGACGTCAATTAATGATTATTCACTAGTGCTATTTTATTAATATTCGCATTGATTATTTCGAGTAGTAATTTCCCCAGAACCAATTTTAACTCTGGTAAAGATTTATCATTACACTCTGCAATTATTTTATCTTTCGAGATTTTTATTTCCACCTCTTTATATTCATGCAGTTTTTTGTTATCATTGTGTGTCTTAAGTTGCACGCGTTTTTTATCTTTAAATGTTAACTCGAGGTTTTTAATATACCTTATGTCAGATATTGATGTACTGTTCCAAACGTAAAGGTGATCAGTCTTCTTGTTCGAATTTAAGGTACTTGCACAGTTCTCACTACTTTTGCCCTCCTTATTATAATCCTGCATATTTTGCTTTTTCTGCATGTTTCTTGTAATTACATTGACATTATTTTTCGGCATCATTGCTATCAAGTCCTTGGATTCTAGTTTAATTCTTGATAATGCGTCTGCATTGGTGTTCATTTTACCTTGTTTAAAGATAATTTCGAAATCATAATCCATGAGATCAATTCTTATTCTCGTCAATTTTGATGATGGGTTTTTGTGCGTGAATAGGCTTACTAGTGGTCGGTGGTCCGTACACACTATGAATTTTCTTCCAAATAAGTATGGTCTAAAATGCTGTATTCCCCAATGGATCGCTAAAAGTTCTTTTTCTATTATTGGCTTGTTCAATTCATGTTTATTAAGCGACTTGCTTGCATAGGCTATCGGTTGATCTCGTCCAATTTCGCCTTGCGAGAGTACTGCTCCAAATGCATAGCTAGATGCATCAGTTGTTAAAATGAATACTTCACTGACGTTAGGATAACTTAGTACTGGTGGGGATATTAAATTATACTTTAATAGTTCAAATGATTTCTTGCAATCCTCAGACCAATGAAATATTTTGTTCTTTTTTTGAAGTTCATTTAGTGGTTTTGCAATCTCTGCAAAATTTTGTACAAATCTTCTATAATAGTTGCAGAATGCTACAAATCTTCGCACCTCATCCGAGTTCTTGGGCTCAGGATAATTTTTAATGCTTTCGTATTTCTTTGGGTCGTTCGTATACCCTCAGGTGTGATTTGGTGGCCAAGGTATGTAACTTCTGGTTTTAAAAAGTTACATTTACTCGCATTTAACTTTAAGTTGTATTTCTGCAACCTTTCTAGCACTTTTATTAGATTGTTGTTGTGCTCGTCTAAGTTAGAACCAAATATTATTATATCATCTACATATAGGCTGTGGCTTCTAGGCCACTTAGTGCTATTGATAGCATTCGTTGGAAGCTATTAGTTGTGATTTTTAACCCAAAAGGTAATCTCGTAAATTGATAGTGTCCTGTGTTTGTTGAAAATGCTATCAACTGTCTTGATTTTGGATGTAATGGAATTTGATGAAATGAGCTAGTCATATCGAGAGTTGAAAAGTATTTCGCTCGACCTAATTTATCCAATACGTCATCAAGTCTTGTTTAGGGAAATTTATCGTTGACAACCTTTTTATTGAGAGATCTAAAATCTACAACCAATCGCCATTTCTTTTGTCCTCCAAGGTCTTTCTTAGGTACTTAGATACTTAATCAGAAAATCACGCCC
Organism: Dioctria linearis; assembly: GCA_963930735.1. Taxonomy (NCBI): domain Eukaryota; kingdom Metazoa; phylum Arthropoda; class Insecta; order Diptera; family Asilidae; genus Dioctria; species Dioctria linearis. Next base: position 52,006,703 of record OZ005744.1, read on the forward strand.
TAATACCCCATTCGTGGTTAAGTTTGTTTGCTCATCAATTATATGAAATTTATGTGTTAAGATAATATCTTCTATTGACAATTCTAACTCTGTAACTCCGTGGGTAGTTATTGTCTTATTAGTAATTCCATCTATTTCTACTATTTTCTACTAGGTTACTTTTTAATATCGATATATCTGCTCCTGTGTCAATTAGAAATGTCATCGGGTACTTGCTTTAGATGTATTATGTTCTCTGTTTTCCGGGGACAGCTAATTTTTCCGATTCTCTGTCCCATTTATTATTGTAACCTTTATTATATCTATTATCGCCATTCCTGCTGCTATTATAGCTGCTGCTATAGTTTCTCCTATTATTTCCATATCTATTCTTGAAATTGTTATTCTCATTTCTATTAAAGCTGCTAGTGTAATTCTTATTATAGTTCCCATTCTTGTTCATGTAATTGTTTTTATGATATTTGTTGTTGTTGTATCTGTTAGCACCGTTGATGTTTTGTTTGTAGTGATACATATTTGTCTGTTTTGGACTATCAGTTATTTCTGTAGTGATGGTTATGGCTTCTGATAGTTTGCTTGGCCTTGCTGATATGAGAATGGATTTGTATGGTTCATTAATGCCTTTTTGGAATGAACTTAAGCCTAATTGATCATTCATGTTCACGATCAGTGCTCGATTATTTTCTCCTTGTTCCGTTATTTGAATATCGTTTAATGATGCTATTAAAGCTTCTATTCTTGTAGCGAAGGTATTTACACTTTGATTGCCTTGTTGTATCGTTGCTAAATCACTGTGTATTTTCAGCGGATTTTTATTTATTTTGTATGTTTTTTGTAAATTTACTTTTAATTCTGATATTTTTGTTGGTGCGCTTTCCGACAAAAGTCTGTTCTTCACCCTATCAGCTAGTTTTACCGTTGTTATAAATCGCAACAGTATACTCTCTTGATCGGTTTTCAGCGATTCTTTATAGAATTCAACTAGACCAAGAAAATTTGATAGTGTTTTAAAATCACCATCAAACTCCGGTATTATTTTTGTTGCAGTCGCAATATCAAATGCTGCCATTGTCTCTTGCGTAATCTCGTCAGAATTTTCCAATGATTCTTTGGGAATGAGATAGACACGTTATTTTATTTTTAATTCCTCAAATTTTCTTTTTGCTTCTTCTAATTTTACTTTATCAGTAATATTTTTTTTTATCTCCAGCCAGACTTCATAGATTTCGTTATTTTTTATTTCAATGTAATTTGCAGTATATTTCCTACCTGGACTCTTTTTTTAAATTTCCTAAGAGTTCTATTAGCAAATCAAATTCCATCAGTGAAACCCTTATGGTGTATATTACCGCTGACCAACGCTGATACCATAATCAAGAAAATGAAAGAAAAATTCTATACTATACATTTATTGTCCTAACTAAATTTTTTTTTACATAGTTCTTATAATGACTATTCAATTTAAAAATCAATATTCTAATTACTATGCCTAAGATTATATAAAATATTATTTGATTCTCAATCACTTCTTCTGTGCTGCAATTAACAACACCCTGTTGGGATTTTGTATTTCCCATTGTTATTTTTCTTTTTCTTTGCAACCTTTTGAATTTTTTTTATTCCTCTAATTCTCTTACTGCTTTCGTTCTGAATTGCCCTACAGTTGTTTTCACTAGCCGCTTTAGTTCAGCTATGCGTTGGCGCTGCTTCTCCAATCTTCCTCCTCGTGGTTTCTTTGCCGGTCTTTCTTCTGGCTGCTTGTCTGCTATTGCTTGGTTTTTCCGCTGGTACTTTTGTCTGTACTTCTCGACGGAAATTGACCTGGGTCCAGCTTGTGGGTTTTGCTTCAAATCTTCCTTTAATTCTTCGATGAGTTTCGCGTATAATTTTTCAAATTTTTCATTTATTTCTGCTTCCATTCCTCTCGGCTCTGCGATATCGTTAATTCCATCTCATTTGGGTCGTTTGTGGGCAGGGTCGCCATGTTTTGTTTGCCTTTACGCTGGTTGCCGATGGGTTGGCGTATTCGCCGATGTCCAATATTCTATGCATGATTATATTAATTAATTACAATGCCGAATATATGGCGTGTCGCCTCAATATTCATGAAAGGCGAAGAAATGGAAGTTACCTGTGGATCTGGCTGAATGCCTCAATCCTTACTTGATATTTGGCTGGAGTGCCTCAATATCTTTATGGAGAAGATATCTGGCTAAGATGCCTCTATATCTTTAGGATGGAGAACGCCTGGCTAATTGCCGCTGCGTTCTGAAGAATAACACTTGTACTTTACCAGTCAATGGTCAAAACTTTATTCTTGATTTCTTTCTTAATGCTACCTTATTTATAATCGCTAATTATTGCTAAGTAAGCTATTTACATTAATTTCTTAAAGCTACCTACATGCGATAATTTTCTCACCGTATCATTATAAAAGAAATGGTGACCCACGTGAGTAACGTTCTTTGTTGCCATTGAGAAATTTGGTGCACTGTACATACGTAATTTATTTTCTGCTTGCGCTGTAATCTGATGCGCTTTTATTTTACTTCATTCATAACGAGGTATGAATGATTCACACAAAAGTGATTACATACAAATCTGTATGTATGTCAATTGTATTTTCATTTTTGTTTGTTCGAGTTTTAACTTTCGAAATGAATTACAAACTTTAGTTGTAATCTTGTTATGATATTTCTTTTACGGAGATGTGCATTACAAAACACCAAAACCAAGGCATGGTGGTAGTACCTGCTAATGCCGCTAGGGAACCTTACTTTCCCTCGAGGTGAACAACATATGAAGTACCGGCTAATGTCGCTAGGGAACCTTACTCAAGAATTGGTGTTTGCACTCGAACTGTGACTTTTCAATACACGCACCCTCTAAACCCAATAATATTAATTTGCTGAGAAAACATCAAGCCAAGGTGATGTCATGTTGTGAAATTCGAATGTTGCTGATATCTACAACTTCCCCGCTAAGAAAACGTGCAGCATTTGAAAACAGCAAAACCATGATGAAGTCATGCTGATATCTAGAACTTTCCTGCTAATAAAAGATAAAGAACAAAGGCAAGGCATGCTGGTAGTTCCGGTTAATGCCGCTGGGTAACCTTACTCAAGAAATGGTTAGCCTGTCGAGGATTTCTGATGAAAATTTCGTTCCCCCTCCCACCCCACACCGCCAAGAATCCATTTCCATGATCAAAAATGACTTGAAATATTAATACGCTAATATCTCGAAAACCAG